>JAMKCH010000468.1:0-41392 GCA_023653785.1 Ophioderma brevispina | reverse complement strand
TTTTTGTGGTATAATCATTATTAATGAAACGTGCAGCCCTTCTTTGTACGGCTTCCAGTTTGTTTATGTTCTTAATAGTGTAAGGATCCCAGACTGCCGAGGCGTATTCCAGTAATGGTCTAACGAGTGATTTGTAAGCTACTGCCTTTGATTGATTTGCCGAGTGATTTGTAAGCTACAACTCTTTCTAGGGCATAAGTCATCATCAATGTGTTGGCCTCATGTGTGCTCACAACTGTGGTAGCTTGGTATTCCATGGAGTTTATTTGGACATCTCAACATGCAGTATGTATCAGTGACTACAGTGGTTTCTTGCTTAGCTTGATTAGTTTGTCAGCCAGGTACAGAGGAAGGCCATCCTTTGTCTTCTTGCACATCTTAAATTTGCCGGCATGCTACCTATAAAAAGAAACTTCTTACAGTTGATATATAGAGAAACTGGCTGGTTGACTGCATCTACTAGGACAAGCACCCGCACCTTGGTCTCCAGGCTATGAATTTCGTTCTAGTGAAGCCAAATAGTAAAATATTGGGGAGGAATTCAGTATTCTGCCACCACATCCTTCAACATTCCGTTGAAGCTGCCGAATTCACATAGGGTGGTGGCACAATACAAAATTATTTCCAAATAATTGCCTTGCACCAGCAAAGGTTAACTTATCCGTGCTCTGGAGTTAAAGGAGCCAGTACTAGATGATGATGCAGCCAACCAAAAAGCTCCTCCATTATGAAAACTGTAAGAGGTTTCTTGTTGCCAGCAAGTTTTAAGACGTGCAAAGCCTTAACCGAAGCAATGGCTAAAATCATATTTATGTTGAGTTGGACAAGTACATTAGTGGAAGAATAATCTTTGATAACTATGACAAGAACTGGGGACAAGAAGATCTCAATGATATCAGATACTCAACTTCACACTATGAAGACTGTGTTGAAAGAATCCACTCCAGTTACGAACAGAGCAAAATTCCTGACAAGAAGGAAAGCAAAAGGGTGGCCTCACTCTGTTATTGGCTGACAAACCATAAGCTACGGACGAAACCAGTAGTAGGCCTAACTGCTAGCTACTGCTACATGCAGAGGTATGTCATAACAAACTCCATGGAATATCAAGCTCCCACAGGTGTGAGCACGCATGAAGAGGCCGATATATTGATGCTGATTAATGCCCTTGAAATAGTTGAAAAAGATCCTAGTAACAAAGTGTACTTCTTCACCCAGGACACTGGTGAGTGGTCATATTTTGCAGACTTCCCGAGCTTGGTACAAACACAGGGATAGTCATAGGTACAAGTTCAACCTGCAGAAATGTGCAGTTTGAACCCATGATAAATTAATCAAGAGATGGCTTCAGCATTGCCTGACTTCAATGCGATAATTTGGACAGACATCACAGGTGCCGCTCATAGTTCTCCCCAAAAATCATCCGTGAGCCCCACAACCTGACGGACAGCGTCCGGCCACGGCAAAATCCTGCCTGCCCGCCGTGCAGTCGGCTGCGTCGTCTGAGGAACGGAGTACCACGGGGATCAGTGCTTTCTCCCATGCTGTTCAACTTGTGTGTCGGCGATTTGCCTCAAGCGGCGTCTGGACGGTATGGCTGCGTCAACGGCCTTGCCCTTCTTCACTCGGACGGGGGCTCAACGCCTGCTTCGGATCAACCTCAGTGGAGCGCCTCTGCCATGCGGTCCAGCACCAGCTTTTCTGGGTGTGAGACTTGGTAGGCAGCTTACTTGTCGGCAGCACCTCGGGTCAGTATGTGTTGGATCATCATGGAGTGCTAGCCCAACTGCCCTGTGCACCGCCGCCCTGGCTCTGGTCTACAGCGCTGCTGAATATGCAGCCCCAGCATGGTGTAATAGCTCTCGTGCAGGGAGACTGGACACGTTGCTCGGCGAGAACATGGGAACCATTGCTGGTTGCATTTGTCCCACTCCATCTGGGTTCATGCCAGTGCTTTCGGGCATTGCGCATGCGGTGCTTGGGGCCCAGTTGGGGGGGGGTCGCATGCGTAGGCTGGCGGACGGTGACTGCGCTCTCGTCAACCTTTCTGTTGACGTGCTGCTGGACTCTCCGGCTCTCCATTTGACATCTTGCAGACATGGAGCACTGCCTTGCTGGATGCTCCGGGCTGGACCGGTTCGCTGGCTCCGCCAGCTTCAACATATTTACCTGCTTCCTCATACGCAAGAAGCAGGAGGTAAAATTAATGGTGTTGGCAAGAAGGGTGCTCTTAAAGTTATGATGAAAGCTCCAGCTCGCATCGTTGCAGCTCTTACCGAGCTCTGAATTATGAAACAACATCTGTGGAAGAATTCTGTTATTAGCTTATCAGCACAAAAAAATCTGCTGGAGATCCTACTACACCCAGATGGAAGAAATTTCAGAAACTTTTGCAAAACCAAAGTGCTGATAAGTTGTCACCTATGCCTATATACAAAAGGAGCCTGGCCTCAACATATCTACAGCTCATCTTTGGGCTCAAGACAATGTTCTCCATCCAACAATACCAAATCCTTAGGCCTTGTATACTAGACTGGAGCAAGAAGCACGACACACTTTTGCATATATCCTGACTGCAGAACCTGTTGCACCTGAGGCAGTAGTAGCGCGTCGGTAAGAGATTTTGTATATGACATTCACCTCCTACATTGTGAACAAATTGATTACAAAATGGCAGCCATTTAAGATGACTTTTATCCTTAAAGAAGAATTGGGAGGTTTGTGCAAATATTTTTTTATCATGGGGATATAGATGATGTGACATCGGTGTTTACAAACACAGGTTGGCACCTGGTCTACTGACATGTTGAAGGTATGAAGAATATGCCCATACAGCTACAGTATCCAATAGCCTCATCCTACTGATTGAGTGTGATTTTTAAAAGCACAAGCCCTGCAGGTGCGCACGCATACACTTGGGCAGTTGACGTCACATGTCACCTCATCTATACAATTCAAACTTATTATTTGGATAAAAATAATTGTTTTTATTAACATTTTTTAGCCAAAAATCCATCGCATGTTTGTAGCATTTTTAGCACTAGCGGAATGTTTCCCATATTCCGCATTTTTTCAGGACGTCATATAGACATGTGGGATGTTGGTATATTTCTCGATTTTTGGTGCATAGAAGGGACCAAAAGCTATACATAGGTATTTTTCTACCACACACCAAATCATGACCCTTATAGAAAATCTCAAAGGGGGACTAGGGCTGGTTGAGGGATGTTGAAAAGGACAGCTTGGTTAGACTAGGTTGATTATCATATTTTTGAACTCCCAGGTATTAAAACATAGGTTTGGCCAAATTTGACTTCCAATGTTACTCAGAACCAAAGTTATAGGGAAAAATCCTTTAGAAATGGCGGCCATTTTGAAAACCAAGATGGCGGCAAATGTTTTTCAGAAAAAAAATGCGAGCAATACTTTTCTGATACCTGGATGTTTATTACACCCAATGACACCAAAAAAGCATCGAAATGATAAGACCCCCTATTATAGAAAATCTCAAAGGGGAACTGAGGTATGGGCAATGGCGTAATAACAATCGCCCTCCCCCCATTATGGACGAGGGGTGTTACAAAGCACAACTTGGATATATTAGGTTAATTATCATATTCCTGAACTCCCAGGTATTGAAAACATAGGTTTGGCCACCAAATTTGACTTCCAATGTTGCTCAGAACCATTTGAAGATATACGTCAAGATCCTTTGGAAATGGCGGCCATTTTGAAATCCAAGATGGCGGCCAAACGCTTTTCAGAAAAAAATGCGACCAATACTTTTCTGATACCTGGATGTCTACTCTATCCAATGATACCAAAAAAAAGCATCCTTAGCAAAAAAAAATGCAAATATACATAACATCCTACACTATAGTACTAGCTTGACACATCATAGCCCAGGCGAAGCCCGGGGCTATGAGACTAAGTACATAGGATATCGCGGGATTTTTCCGGCACAAAAACTTGTCGGGAAAAAAGTTTTAAAATTCTTCACTTACCGACCTCCTATTGGTATATTCCGATTCCCTGGGTGTTATTATCACGAATACAATTATTAGGACAAAAATAAAGCAATACAGTAGGTATTATGAAACAGTTTTCTACAAGTTTTCGATGTAGAATTGTAATAAGGGCGATCCTGTCTTTGGGGTCCACGATTATATATAGGGTTATTTACTATTTTATAGTTGAGCATCAAGTTTAATCTTTAGCATCAATGTTAAATAGCTCCCCTAAGTGTGTTTTGCATCCAAATCATCTATTTATGCAGCTTATTTTGCTCAAAAAAATTAGTTTTACCAGTTTTTGGTGCACTTTCAACGAACAAGCAAGCAGCCGCTGTCGAGAGTGGCTTTTACCGAGCTTCGACGCCCCCTCCCTTTGATGCATTCTGGGCTACAGATGGGCAAATGTGAGGCGTCCAAATCAAATGCGTATGCAGCGTGTATCCCGTTTATTGTACTGCGATCCTTGACACGCTAGCCCACGAGTGCTTCACGCAGTTCGATTACGCGGGCATTACGCTCGACAAAAACAACTTTGTTCTTCCGCTATTTCGATAGTCATCTCTACTCCCCTGTAGAGTTTTTCGGACTTTAATCCAATCAGAGACCGCGATGGAAAATCCTTAAAGGTGCTTTTTCCGATTTATGTGTACTGTGTTCTCTACTTGATATGAGAGCTTGGCACTTGCACATACACCCCATCAAGTACCGTGGTAAACAAACTTGCGGTTTTGATGGTAGACGCAATAATGCATGTTGCAAAGCCTTATTCAATACTGTGCTAATATTGATGGTTAACCACTAAAACGGCGGTTTTTTGTTTATATCTTGGGAATGAAATGGATTTGAGGGCTCAAATTTCAGGACGACAATGAGAAAAATACGGCCTTTCATCTGATATCAAAATCGATACTACTTCCGGGTAAATCAGGGGGGTCCCAAAGACGATCGGAACACGCACCTTTAAACAAAAATCAACCAATAAGCGCTCACTTTTCTCGGAAGTTTGGTTCCATGATTCTCGCAATGGCGGCCATTTCTTTCGCAACCGTGTGTCATTTTTACCCCGTAATTTCCCTCATAAATCGAAGCCCTGCCCTCCTCCCAACAATTTAACCTCGCTTTCTAGTAACGGATTTATAGCTATGTCGATACAGGTTAGTACGATAAAAACGGACGCATTTTTAGTGGTTTTTCGAGCCAAAAAACCTTGATGAAAAGCGATGTTTTTAGCACTTTTCCAAAATTATTTTCACCTTGTTATTTACCCCGTAATTTCCCTCATAAATCGAAGCCCTGCCCTCCTTCCAACGATTTAACCTTGTTGGAAAAGCTTAACGGGAGCTATTTAAAATTGTCGGCTAGCTTAAATCTGATGGAAAAGTAATTTTTCTTCGTGGACCCCGACAGGATCGCCGTAATAAGGGCAAATTTTAGTATACTTCAGTGCCTTCAATTTTCTTTAATTTTGCGCCAGTTATTGACGCCAAACATCCTTGTTAAGTACACTGACATAAACTGCACATCCGTTACAATTAAGAATCAGTGACATTTGGTATGGATTTAAGTCAAGGTGAGTAAATGCCAGTTTTACAAATGTGTGATGGACCCCGTATACTTAATGCTCTGACCTAGTACACGACCACAACCCAATATGGAGTGTCTAGTCAGAGCAACCTCGGACTATCACAGTACATACACTGCCACTGTTCTTGACCAAGTGATGTGCCTCAAAAAAAAAAAAAATATTAAGTGAGCTTGTAGGTGAAAGATTTGTCTTGGTCTTGGTTTGGTCACACTGGTCAGTAATTTTTTGTCAGTAGTATTATAGCTTCATTTGAAATTAATTGAAAACCCTTCACTTCATTTATTTAACCCTAACCCGTCCGAGTCATTGAAAAGCAATCAAGTTGCTCCCATTGTATTGATTGTAATTCACTAATTGCACCTTGGACGTCAAGAACTATTTATTTTACCAGCAATGATTTCTTTTGCATCTCGGTCGCTTTCCCATCAGAACACCCATTGTTTCCGATTGCCTTTTGGACGCTTTCCCTACACAGATGTGTCAGACTTAGTGGGATATAATCCACTAACACAGAGGAAGGTGTATTGAAAACCACTGTATACATCTCCCCATTAGCAGTGTGGACACCAAATGCCAATTGTTTACATGCCTCAGTCTTCCTAAATACAATAAATATGAGCCTGACTTACCTAGAATCACATAGACATGATACCACATAATCCAAATGCATCCTTAGAACATTTTTTAAAATGCTCAATATCATGAAAATCAAGAGAAATTGGAAATTGTGCACACAGTTTCAGAAGTTCCTGTGTTATTATTGATATGTCAAGCCTCAAGGAGTAGTTTCTCACTCCAATCAATATTGCCATTATTGGATCATTATTGAATGGGATCTCAATCATGTTGTTTATGTTTTGGCGTGCCAGAGTGCACACACAATGCACTTATTCAAGTTATTGCATTATAAGCCATGGCATGACATAGCTAAGCTGTGTTTGTAAACAGAAAATCTTGGTGAAACACAATCCAGTTAGTGTCCTTGTGAGTCTGTGGATAGACAGACGAACATTCGATGGGAGTACGCTTTCCCCCCAAGGAGATCGCCAAAAACCAATTGCTTTCCATTGCCTTTGAGATGTCCACACACCGTAACACGAAGTTCCGATCGACATCACTGTACGTTGGGCCCTCCGAATTTAGCAGATGTGTCAAGGTCAAAATTGCAAACTTGGAAGTAGAGCGTACATTCCGGTCGACATCATTGCTTTTGATTGACTTTGGGCCGCTTTTCCAGCAGAAGACGTTGAAGACCATTTTCTTTCAATTGCACCTGTGACGTTTTCCCTGCAGGAGACATATATTGCTGCCTATTGCATGTGAGACTTCATTCTGCTTTTTACGCCGTTTTCCCGCTGCGGGTAAAACGTCTCAAAGGCAATGGAAAGCAATGATTTCATGAAACGGATTCTCATTGCACCTGGGACGTCAGGAAACACGCTGTGGGGGAAGTCCCGGTGACGTGTTAGAGTTAATCATGGTTGTTTTCAAGTACTAGAAGCATACACACATGAGTGTTAGATCCATGCACAATATCAACAAGATTGGACAAGACCCAACACAGGCATAGTACACGGAGGTGCACTGAAGTACGCTTGCTAAAAGTAGATTTACTATTTTTCATTTGATTGTTATGCATGATTATTTCAGGATGAATTTAGTATTCTGCCACCACATCCTTCAACGTGCAGTTTATTTTGTGATGGTACTTTGAATTTGGAGGAATGTAAATATGAACCATAATTCAAGATTATTTTTTCTTGGAACTGTGGCACTGGGTACGGTTACCATGTGATGTGTTCATAAAAAAATAGGGATGAATTCAGAAATATTGTGCCACCACATCCTTCAACATGCAGTTCTGTTGAGGCTGCCAAATCAAATTTATTTGAACGAAATTCACCCAAATTCATAGGGTCGTGGCACAATACAAAATTCTTTCCAAAAGATAATAAAAGGGTTTAACAAAAGCAACACAATAAGGCAGAGAATTAAATCCACAGCCCCCACCCCTAGTTCTGAGCATAACCTTTTCGTCTTGCATTAATCTTTTAACATTTGGACATTATCGTATCAACTAAGGTTATACCGCTGTACCGTGATATTGGTATCACAAATAAGCCAACACCATCTTAAGTTAAAACCAATCCACCACATGTTTCTTGACAGATTGTGATCTTTAATTAAATTACCAATAACTCCAATTCTATTAGAGGCGGGCTATAGAGGGTCATATTTGGGTCATAGTTTCAGATCACTTCGAACACAGGCTAAAATGATGACTTTATTGATGCTTATCCCATTTTCGAAGAAAAAAAATTAAAAAGTGCGAAAACCAGGGTGCCCCAACGAAAAATCCAAAATGGCCGCCAAATTGGCCAAAAATCATATTTTTTACCATAACTTGATAAGCTTTTGTTTAATCACCTTCATTTTTGTGGCAATACCCATGTTTTGGCCTGCAAGGAATCATTCTATGCAATTTCTATCTCACCACGGCTTTTCGTTTTCTCGATATGGCAGTTTTAGCCTAAAATTGGACTGCGAGGGCGCTTTCCCAAAAAGTACATATCGTATGAAAAGTTTTAAATTTTAACTGGTGGGCCATTCATCAGAATTGTTGATGCATCATTTTCTGAAGATTACAGCTGTGTAAAACTTACCATTTTCCCATGTCATTAATTTAAAATTTGACGAAATCACTCCCATTGGAATGTACAGGGGTCAATGAACTTTCTTACGTGTGGGTTTCAATAGAGGGCATTTTTATGACATTAAAAAGCCTACAAGTTGTAAAACTGCAAACACCATGCAAGTCAAATTTTCAGCATGTGTTCATAATAACTCCCTCTTAAACGTTTTGAATGTTAAAATCACCATATCAATTGGATGCACACATTTTATGGGAAAGCGCCCTCAGAGGTCAATTTTAAGCAAAAATGGCATTTTCAAGAAAACGAAAGGCTATGGTGGGATGAAAGTTGCATAGCATGATTGCTAATACCCCAAAACATGGGTATTGCCACCAAAATTAAGCAAATTGAACAAAAAATAATTGAGTTATGGTGAAAAATCAAATTTTTGACAATTTGGCGGCCATTTTGGATTTTTTGATGGGGCACCCTGGTTTTCACACTTTTTAATTTTTTTCTTCGAAAGTGGGATCAGGGTGATTAAAGTCATCAAATTAGCCTGTGTTCGAAGTGATCTGAAACATTGACCTTCTATAGCCCACCTCTAATTCTATGATCCTTGTGTGTTCTCTAGATCAACATACCTTGTTGCATTTCATTTAGTTTCAAAATGTAATAATCCAAAGGTGAAAATGAAGTAGTTTTATTTTGGATTGTCACTTTTCAATGGCTGACATGTTTACTTATTCAGTTCATGCATGTGCAGAAAATTTTACAAGTTGGGCATTTATCACCCTCAATTTGGAGTGGGTGTTTAAATTTAACATTCACACCAACAAAACGCCTTGCGGGAAACACTACCATGCTTACGTTACCCGCTTCTGCTTTTCAATCGATAATGTTGCCACTACTCGCCGTCACATTTTTTCACCAAAAGTGCTTAGTGGAGAATTGTAATCCTTGTTGATCTACAAACGAACGCATGTTCGACCTTTGACTCGTCCAACTCCAAAACTGGCAACCATCGCTCATGACAGTTTAACTGAGTAAATTATTCTGCCTTGGAATTTCATCCTAGGCCCATTTCTTAGGTAGATGCAACTTCAGCAGTTTTCACTTTGGGACCACGTACCCTGTGTAAAAATAGAGAAGGTTGAAAGATCATTGTGGGCATTTGCACTTATATCCCTATAAGGCCTACCTCCACTATCTTAACCAAGTTCCTTCTCTTTGTTTTTCAGGGGACACTCGGGTCCCAATGGTCAAAACCTGGTCAACCAATTGTCAACCTGAAAAACGTGTATTTTTGTTTTCAGCTGCCGTTGTAACTCTATTAAGCCCATCAGTTTGAATTGTGTTATTTTGTTGAGATGTAACAACAAAAGTAGTGAATTTTGAAAGGGACTCTAAACCATGTCAAAAGTTGTGGCAGGACATGACATTTTCCGTTCACATTTGTATACAATATTCATTCATACCCAGATGCACCAAAGTATTATATTTGTGGTATTTATCCCTTTGACATGATTTGATTTGATTTGACTCGGTATCTTCACATACAAGACAATTGGAAAATTGGAGATTACACAGGATTACCCTTTAAGCCCGAAGGCTTACTTCCAAAGGGGTCCTTGGAAATATTCAAAAAACAATACACGAAACATTCAAAAACAATTATTAATATTAAGATGTAAAGAATCAAACATGACTATGAAATACAATAAAAAAATTTAAAAAATTAATTTGTTGGATAACGTGAAAACTAAGCATAACTGATAAGGCAAACTATTCCTTATTTCAATCCTTTAAGGTAGGGAAACAATTTGTACCATGTATTACCTGAATCAAAGCAACTTTAACTTTTGACCCATGTACACACCAAAATTGACTTTTTCACTATTTTCACAGTTTTTACTCCAAAACTATAACCCTTGTAACCAGACAAACACAATCAGAACATTTTAAACATTTTGACCCCTGTATAACCTTGAAACCCAAGCTGGGGTCCATTTAGGGGGGTTGGCAAGTGCTTCCATCAATTTTATGGATTACCAATGCCTAAAGTACCTGTTTGCAAAAAAGCACAATTTTATCCGTAAGCGCACACTCTTTCACTACAGTCCCCTGCTATTAATTCTAATTGACTATGGTATATATGTAATACACACAAATATATTTCAAAATCTGAGTCAGCCTTTAACTTTTTAGTTTACCGTACTTAAAAATTGTTACAAATAACTTTGCAAACCAGTTACAACAAGCTACATTTTGGAACTCAAAATATATGGTGACCAGTTTTGTAAGGTTGTTCGATGAAATCAGAAAGTCCTTAAGGCAGCATGAAAGGGGATTTTAGCAAGGTGAAAAAAATCCTGAATGGGGGGGGGGGGGTAAGCAGTTGTTGGAACCTTAGGATTATAAAAGTGATTGATATATTTGAATTTGAAAAATATAGATACTGCTCTAAAATTTTAAAATTAACAATCAAGTTTTAAATTTTGGTCAAAATGTCACACGTTGGAACTACCCATAGGCTGGAGTTCGAGGCTGGAATTCATAAATGACAGGAACAAAAATGTGGACTTTCTTCTATAAATCTATGCTCTATAGCTATGGTTTACTGTTATAAAGTAGACAAGTTATTTTAAAGTGATGTTAACTCAAGCTTTAAAAAGCTAGATTTAACAGTCACCCACCAAATGAACTCATATGCATATACAACCAGTTTTGCTGGATTAAATATGTTTTGGCCAATAACAGTTACCTTGGCCAGAAATATTGCATGCTCAAAATGAAGAACAAAACCACTTGCTTCCCACACCACCTGAGAGTAACAGATATAAATAAAGAGTGCCCTCTCTTGGTAATAGCAAGGATGTGTCATACACTGCCCATGACAAGCATTTATTGTACACATGCCCGGAACACAAGCATGTGTTTCCAATTGTTTTGTCCACTATACCCCTAAGTTTAACAATCAAGGAAAAGTACCCCCTAAAAAAAAAAAAAAAAAACTTCTACCAAAAGAAAGAGGGAAGGAGGGATTTATTGTAGCTTCAAACAAATTTATTGTGAAATTTGTGCTCTGAAACACTTTTTTTTACCTTCTTAAAATGGCAAAACCTAGGAGCTTCCTGGGGCTCCACCCCTGCACCCCACCAGGGCTCCTCCCTTGGACCCCACCAAGGCCTCTAATGCGGGCCTCCGGACCCCACCCGTGTAGGCCATCATGGCAAGACACTAGCATTTTAGTCATTTCCCAAAGCTGGTACAGCATTCGGGGGATTTCTTGATAGTCTTGCCCTACCAGAGGTTCAGGTCTGGTTATGCCCCCGAATATAGCAACTGGTGGTAGTGAGTGTTTCATTTTTTTTCTCTAGATTGTAGTGCCAGAAAAACATTATGTTCATGATCATGTCTGGCTCAAATAGGATGCTAGGCAAAAAAATATAGGCCCAAGTGTTTCAAAACAGGCCATCAATTTTGAGAAAAAAGAGTACATCTTTATTGAATTATTTAAACCAATACAGATAATACAACAGTATCTCTACAGACATTTCAGCATGTTATGAACATTTCTTGTACAACATAATTCACACTTAAAACTGGAAATCCCCCAAAACAGCAAGTCAAGTCGAGAGGGGCACTGCTATATCACCACCCAAAATACCACCATTTTTCCAGTACCAGGTCTAGGGCTGAAACCAGCCATGCATGTATAGTTTGCCAAACAATTCTTTCAAACTTGGCAGTTCTATTTTGATACCATCACACTACTTCCTGGTTCACAAGCTAAACAAGAACTGATTGGGATGAACAAAACTAATACTTAGCAATCCACTACATGTGATGTCCCTTGTGGTTATATGCATATTTGTGTTTGGCATGACCTTACGGGAATGCACTTAATGTGTCAAGAGTACAACATCAGTGGATTCTGTGTTCCAAAATGACGGTGTGCACTGTCCATGTTCAGGGAAAGTTTGCAATACAGATGGAAGATGTCGATTGGACTTACTGCAAAATGTTTTCCAATCCTGAGTTTATAACTTGCCCGATAAATGGTGATAGATTTCTGTGTAAGCATGTTTATCAGTTGTCAAAATGTGTTTGGGTGTTCATGTGATTAAGCTAAGTATATTGTTTGTCTGTAATTGAGATAAGGTAATTTTAATGTTCCCTTTTCTTTGTATTTCATTATTCTATTATGCCTAATATTTTTTACGTATTGTACAGGGTTGGGCAGTACACGCTAGTCGCATGGTCTTTTTGCACCATGTGTAAGCTACCGATGCAACAACTGCTATGCTTTCCTCCTCTGTGAATTTCGAAAGAATTAAACATTTTAAGTTAAGTGCTTTAGGCAATTTAAAAATGTACTTACCAAAAAAATTACAAACATTGTCTAAATTGATTATTTTTTAAATGTCTCATTTGATTTTTTTTTCATCTACTCTTGACATTTTTGGTATATATTTGTTTACACATTTTGTGTATTCGGTTGGTTGGAATTAAAACTAGTACTTAGTAAATGATTCAAGAAATTAGAAGAGTCATTACAATTGAAATATTGCCCTTTTAAAAAAGTTATAAATCAATAGCCTTGGTGTATCATATGATTAAGATAAATTCATGTGACACTGACGTGCAGCTAGGGTACACTGTAACAACCATTGAAGTTACTAGATGAGAACCAAAACTAAACCAGACTTAAAAAAAAAATGTTTTGTTGGTACAGCACCTTCCCTTAGAAAAAAAGTATAATATTGCAGTTGTGTTTTACTGATTGAGTTCCTATGGTGATTATGAAATGAGCTGTGTGTGTGTGTGCATGCACTTGCTTGTCTGCTCTTGTCTGTGTGTGTGTGTGTGTGTGTGTGGAAAAAATGTTAACCCTAAAGGGACTCATTCATATGTATCAACATACTTAAAGTGACAGGAGGAGATTTTTTAGGATACAAATTTCTCTCAAATTTCAATGGAGCGGTTGTAGATGTCGTAGACTACCTACCGCGAACGTTTCAAAGGGTATGGAAAAAAACAGGTTGCAAAAGAAAACCCGCCAAAACCTTGTTTTGGACCTGCCTGCTATCGTAAACGTTCCCATAGAAAACCATGCTTGACTTTCTGTGTGCATGACCAGAAATAATAAATCATCATCTTATTACCTAAAGACGCGTGTCTTCGGCTTATGCACTTCTGGTGTGATTAATTACATTGGTAAGCATTCCAAAATTCAAAATATGTAAAAAACCGGGGTTCAAGAACAAGAAAATTTTGGGCGCTTCTTCTGAATCTCCTCAGTTACTCTTTAAATGAATTCGGGGGATTTTGAATAAATAACAAGCCTGAGTACAGACCGTACCGGAAGGTGGTGAGGCGGGACGCCCCCCTAAATTCTAAAAAGCCCCCAAAACCATAAAAAGCGCTAAATAAGCCCCAATTAGGGTCTTTATGCTTTTCTTTGTTAAAAAAAAGGTCTAAATTTTGGTAAAGTCAACTTTTACCAAATTTGCCCCCCCCCCCCTCCCTACAAAAAATCCTGCATATGGCCCTGCGGGTAGATTTGCCCATGCGACATCAAAATGTGTGGAAGTCAAGTTCACCTTGGGTTAATGAGGTAAGTGAATGTTATATCGATTTCGCGCTGATATAGGGGACAATCTGTACTTTTTACGGGTGAAAGCTTTTTGAGGGGCGCCAGCAATTAAAATTTGCAGCTGCCTTGTCGTGCTTCTTAATATCGTATGCTCTACGGTCAATACGAGGTGCATTGGTCAAAACATAGGTGTCAGTGGTAAATGTAACGTACGTTAAATGTGAAATACTACCTGTATATGGAGGCAAGTGCAATATGCGAATTCTGAATATGTAACCAATGGATTTTGCGCTGTCCACAAAGGTGATTTGGGCCCTTATCATTATTTTCATACGTTACCTAACTCATACGACCAATTACAATAGTCAATACCCACTCACAGATAGGTCAAAAGTAGTTCTAATAGTTGAAGCATGTGGGATAAACTATTTGGAAATAAATTATTTTGGTCTAAACACATAAAAATGTAAACAAAAATTGTAATTAACTTCACCCTAAATTAAATCTTTTCGTCTAAGAATCGGGAACTTTCTCGCCTGGTGTACATGTATGAACAGTGTTAGAAAGAGCCAACAGTATAAACATACCGTGTTTAGTGCTCAGTAGGCCTATAAATTCTTTCAATATGGTTACGAGAATATGTGAAGATGTGAAGGTATTTTAATTCATAAACACCGTTTTTACAGTGAGATGATGTGAATGATTTATAAATCGATTGTATCAAAGTTCAATTCAGAAAAAGTACAGTAAGAAATAAGTTTTGTACTTGGCCATTTTCTTTCAAGCCACTTTCTATTGTTAGGCAGCGAAGGACTTCTTGGATAGTTAAAATGCTTTTTCCCTATTTCACTAATTGGATATGACCCACAACTTTTCCCCAGGCGAATCATTATGACTTGTTACATTATCTGAGGATTGAATCACTGTATCAGCATCCTTTGATGGGTTTCAGTGGGACTTGAATGCACCGAGCCTTGGGCTTTCAAACATAGCAGACTTCTTTAATGATGAGTTGCAACCACCCAAGTAGGGGAAAAGAGAAAAGGTTTAAGCCATTGTTTGACCATGGCATGGGGCCTGCCTTTTGCAATTAAAGCACTACAGAGATTACCCGTAAGGAGTCCAAAATCTTGTGAAATTTGCATGGAAATGCATAAAATGAAGGATAAGTCTGAATAATCTCATAAGTTATTCTTCCAATGTGAAGAAAGAATGACAGAAAAGGAAGAAAACGGCGGTCTCAAAGATTATGACTCTCCATTCAATACGTTGTTGTAGTAGTGTCCGTCGGACAGTATGACTAAAAATATCCGATTTTGGGTTATTAGGTTGCTTCTGGTCTTATCATTTGCCGGGTATGTTAGGGGACCCATACTTGTACAGAAATGTAAAAATCTGATTTTTGATGATTTTTCGTTTATGATTGAGTAAATCAATGATAGTGCCGTAATTTGGTATTACAAACGCCAAAATATACCTTACTTTAACCCTTTATGAGCTACACAATCTTGTGCCATTTTATAAATTGGAGCAACTTGAAATTTGACCCTGCCAGGGTACAACTGAAAAACTTACCCATTGTGGATTTTTGCTGTGTTACACCTGTGACTCCAAGACTTAGGCTATAGATAGCGACCTCAACATTTTTTTATCCAGCAGCTTGCCCGATCCGGTAAAACCAGTTAAAACAGCAATGACGAACCTGCCTGAACCTGCCCTATTTGGTCCCACGCCAACTTTTGTTGGCAAAGGGGGACTATAGAAATGCTAGCCCTCCGTGGGTGTGTGCGTCCCTCACGATATCTGTGGAACTAAAGCAGTGTGAAGTCCTCTAGCAACATAGGATGTATTCAGGTAGACGGTGGGTGGATACCAAAGTGGGTCAGGTGAAGGGGTCAAAGGTCAAATGTGGTCAAAAATAGGGTCAAATATGGGCCAAAAATAGGGATAAAAATAAAAAAGGCACAAAAATAACCACACGATATCTTTTGATTGGAGCAAGTAGGTTGTACATCTTTGCCCACCAAGATGTCAATCAAGTAGGCTGCGGATGAGTTCGGAGGAGGGTCATGTGGCATGGTCAAAGGTCAAATGGGGTTCAAAAATACGGCAAAAATGGAGTTCAATTGCTATTGTCTTATCTGTTGTGGTAGGATGATAAAACTTGGTGGGTGTGGTCAAATTCAGGCCGAAAATGTTTGAGGTCATTTCAAGGTCACTATGAGGTCATCCAAGGTCAAATCACTAACATGTGGTAGAGGATGGAAAGTGGTGGGTGCGTAAAATTCAAGTACCAAGATTTTCCAGGTAATTTCAAGGTCATCCGAGGTCGTTCAAGGTCCCAAATCACTTAAAATGTGGGTTGGAGGTGAAAATTGGTGGGTGTGATCCACATTCCGTGCCAAAACTTTGAAGGTCATGTGAAGGTCATGAGGGGTAATTCAAGGTCACATACACTAAACATGTGGTAGGGGGATGAAAATTGGTGGGTGTGGTCAACATTCCGTACCAACGATTTTCAAGGGTCATTCAAGGTCATCCGCGGTCGTCCAGGTCAAAAATCACTTAAAATGTGGTTGGAGGGTGAAAATTGGTGGGTGTGATCAACATACCGTGCCAAAACTTTGAAGGTCATGTGAAGGTCATGAGGGGTCATTCAAGGTCAATCACTAAAACATGTGGTAGGGGGATGAAAATGGTGGGTGTGGTAAAAATTACAGACCAAAATTTTGAAGGTCACCCCCCCCCCTTCCCCCCCACTCACCCCTCACCCCCCAACCTCCCTCCCCCCCCCTTAAAAAAATTAAAAAAATTACCCCCCCCCCCCCCCCCTTTGCAAGGTCATGCGTGGTCATCCAAGGTCAATCACTAACTATGTGGTATTGAGGGTGGAAATTGGTGAGTGTGGTATCATTCAAGTGACTAACAAAATTTGGTCATTTCAAAGTTCATGTGGGTCCTTTAGGTCAAATCACTAATCGATGTGTAGGAGGATGAACTTGGTGGGTGTGGTCCCCATTCAGTGTTGACACTTTGGAAGGTCAATTCAAGGTCAGGTGGGGTCATTTGAGGTCAAATCACTTAACATGGTGGGATGAGGGTGGATAATGGTGAGTGTTGTCATCATTCAGTGCCAAAAAAATTTGGTCATTTCAAAGTCATTGTGGGGTCATTTAAGGTCAATCAAGAATCATGTGTTAGGGGAGGATGAACTTGGTGGGTGTGGTCCACATTCAGTGGTTGACACTTTGGAAGGTCACTTCAAGGTCACGTGGGGTCATTTGAGTCAAATCACGTAAAACATTGTGGTAGGAGGATGAAACTGGGGGCCATCACACTCTTCCCTGAGATCTTAAAATTATGCTTCTTGTTCTTAGAACGGACACTGGGGGGGGACCTTGTGTTCGAGACCGACTTAATTTTTTCTGAAATTAAAAATTATCTAGGTGTAATTTCTCAAAGTTTGGGTTGTTAAATCAAGCCATTTAGCATTTCCAGGTAAAGGTAATGCGACCATGAACATTACTAAATGAAATTAGTATCCCTCCAAGGGAGCTGTGATCTATTGGCCATGAGTATAGACGACTACAGACCTTTTAATTTATCATGTTCAAACTCTTTCTTCAAACTTCCCTATTTTATGACAGTTCTAGTCAAATTTATACAAACCATATATTTCAAAACATGAGGGAACAAAATTAAAGTGAACAGTTTCTTCAAACATTCAACTAGCCCGATAGGACAGGGTGGTACAACATTTTAATTGCCCCAGAGAATTTTTCAGTGCCCCGGTCAATTGAAAGTGATTGTCAAGCCCTGGTAGATACAAATACGACAGGCTAAGAGGAAAGAGGGCACACTCTTTTCCTGAGGTACTGGCTAAGGGCCTATCACCCCAACCCGAAGGTGAGTGGTGATAGGCCAGTAGCCAGCTAACAAGGGAAAACAGTGTGCCCTATTCCCGATATAACCCATGTAGTATTTGTTTTATTACACCTCACTGGGACTCTGGAGATGAGGTTGTAGGGAATAGTCCAATCTATTTCTCTAGGGTAATAGCATGTGTAAAAGGAAGCAGCAAGTGGAATATAGCATGATTTTGTATAGATATTCTGAGGTGTGATATACAAAAACATACCTTTTGGGAATCCTTATAGTAAGACATAAATCACCTAATGTGGTATACGTGTCACATCATGGATCCAATGGAAAAATATGAATTCGGTGGAATTGTTGTCAGGCCCCCTCTGAAGGCACCATTTGCAGGATTAGTAACACCTTTTAGGCACTCGTCCCTCTCAGGCTGTCCACAGATTTAATCACTCAAACTTTTTTACTTATTTTTTTTAAAATGTATGCTTAACTCTCGTGCTACCACACCTGACAAAACCCTAAAACAAAGGAATGCAAGGTCGTTTTAAGGTGTGGAGAGGCAGGCAGTGGTTTAAAATGGAGATCTTCTTCTCAAAAAGAATTTTCCACCTGCTTTAAAGTAAAATACCCATTTTTATCCTTTTTCCTAGGCAAGATTTTTAGAACAGACTTTGGCAGGACACAGCCAATTGTGTTAATTTGCATTTGACACAATATAGTGGGGGGGGGGGGGGGGGGGCTAGAAAGCAATGTGAGATGCATAGCAGGGGAGAATAATTGCGAGTTTGTTGGCATAATTGCCCAGGGGTTTCAACACAAGAGTGATGACCATACGGGGATGTGGCACCAGACATCGGTTCTCATTTTTAGCCTTTGTTATATCAATGCCCCTTTTTTAATGCCAATTTTGGAATAGCATGGTGGTGTTTTCCACAATTTTCTCAAATTGTTTGGAAAACTCAGTCAAATTTTCTCAATTGGAAGCCCCAAAATTTTCTCAATGGAAGGCCAAAAGTTTCTAAAAATTGTTGGAAAATAGTTAAATTTATCATTGAGCCAAAATTGTCCAAATTTGCTTAAAATGTCAAAATTTTGAGGAAAAGGCAAAATTGGGTTAAATTTGCCCCAAACATTTGAATCTATTGTAATAGCTATATGTGGTCACTTTTTCGGCAAAAAATGTTATAGACTTGGGTCCTACTTACAAACTCTCGGAGGCACGTCACTAACCCTACCCAAAATTGAGACCCCCCTCGGGGCATCAATGGCAACTAAAGACACCATTGCGCCAAGAATATGTAAGGCCAAAAAAAAAACAAGTTGTTCAGAAGAAATGTGAAAAAGGCTAATGCAAAATGCATTGTTAATGGCATTTTGGCCCACTTTTTTCCAATTTTTAGGCCGCTTGCGGCCAAACTTATTTTTTTTCTGAAAGTTTTACAAAAAAAAAATTAAAGTGAGTTAAAACCTTAACAAAAATTAAGCGGTCAAAAACCAATTTTAAACATAATACGCGCGGTATTCTGAGACAAACTTTTACTATGCCCGTGAACGGGGCATAGTATTCTGATTATGCTGTTTAGTCTTCTCCTTCTTCAAACCATTTTAAACATTATCATGCTTGGAGGTGTCCGATACGCAATAATATCGGATCCATGCAGATAATGATAAAATTGGGATTTGCGCCCAATATTTATTGTCTCGCTATGAGTTTAAATATGGGCTCGAAGAGTCTCGCCCCAATATTTTTGCCAACTCATAGCTCGACCTAAAAAATTTGGGCTGAATCAATCCAATTTTTTATTACAAATCGGTCAGAGAACCACTGACCCAAGCTACATAAGGGGTGACATAGTTTGACCTTGACCTCTAGTAGGGGTCAATAGAGGTCAAAAACTAAATCTTTGGAAGCCTACTTCTAAAGATAAGGTGCACTACTGCCGAAAATTCTGCATGAGCCTCGGCTTTGGTCAGTGTATACAGCTGGTACACAGAATTAATATCGGAATCATTAACATTCAAAATGGCGGCAGTATCTAATTAAATGAAAAATGCTATATCTCAAAATCGATAAACACTTGGTAGTGATGTCTGTGCCAAAAGCTTGGGGATAATGTCGAGACGAATCTTGTGACAGAATATTGGCCCAGGGGTCATGTGTAAGACATGCAAATGAGCTAATTAATATGCAAAAATGCTATAACTCATCAACCAAAGTAGATATTTTATGTAAAATGTGGTCACAAAAACCACTGGGAAAAAGCTCTATTTCTTTGTGACAAATTGGGTCAAAGGTCAAACTGGGTCATCTAGGGGTCAAAGATAAAAGAAGCTTAATTGGACTACATAAGCTATGCCATTTGTAGCCTCAATGAAAAGTGAAAAAAGTGTCCAAAGTAACCCCGCTCTAAGAGCCTTCGTTAAGGGTCAAAGGTCAACAGGAAATGGATCTAACTTATAATGCCATCGTGTAGGCCTCGATGCAAAACGAAAGGGTCAAAGGTCAACAAACAAGACATAAAGGGCTTTTTTAGGTATCCTGGCGTGTCTAGTTTTTTTTGTCCAATACAGCCAATAGCACATAGCAGTGCCATTAGATTGATGTGCATTGCGACAGGAGCTAGTGTTGCAATTGTGACCATACGAGTTTAATCATCTTTTTAAGTGTTTTATGTTTGGTTATGATACAATGTGGTTGATATGATTCACTACTAGTTGCACATTTAGACTTGACCAAGCCAGATGGAGGTCAGTATTTATTTAGGACACTCCTCATTGATTGAAAAGACTTCATCAAATGCTATTCTAGTCTTTTTGGGGGTTGGGATTTTTTTTTTTTTTTTTCACTACGAAAGAAGGAAAACACTATTGTTTGGAACTGTGCATTTGAATGCTGTCCACGCATTTGAGCCTATTTCGCATGATATAAGTATAGGGACCTGTATATTTTGATTGTTGATTTGATTGGCCAGCTAAACAAAATTCGTATACATACCTGATTAATAATATTACGATTTACTGACCAGTCAAAGCAAGCAACAATAAGAAAGGCGATATTCCGACGAGTCGACATATTGCACCACATACTGTGTATGCGCTGTTTCATGCAATGGACCCTGTCTACTGACTGACCTTATTCCTTGGGGATTATAGAATTGGGGCCTTGTGCAAAATTTCTAGATAAAGTAAAAACAATTTGTGCATCTGTTATTGTTTGTTACAAATGCCCTTGCGGTATTGCATTTTCCAATAGGAGGCATTGTTAGTCTTTGTCACACATGCCTCAAGCAGGATCGCCGAAGGCGCGTGTTGATGGCGAAGCCCTTGGCCGAGGAGAGCAAGGAATCTTTGTGCAAATAGGGATAGGTCTGTGCAAGCTTATTTGTGTCAATCAAAGTATTATGTGGTCATCATATGGGGGATTGTACCTCACTAACTGATTGCTAGTGCCAACATTTATCTGTCAACTGAACCCTTTCTTTAAACACAAGACGAATGCTCGGCAGTAACATAAAACAATGCAGCCAGACGGCAGTATTACATTTGTTTGACCGCAATGCATTTGCATGGTGCCTTATATATGTTTTGCCCAATCAGTTCCCAGGAAAGTTACGGAAGATTTATCCCGGAAAATAAAGAAAAACAAAACACACAAAATAAATGCAGAAAGGCGGTGCACAAGAGACTCCCCATGAGAGGGCGCTATACCACATCATATACAGCAACTGAAGGAAATAAAAATAAATCGCAACACCTTGATGAAAGGCTAAGGCAAATATTAGAAGTCTACATTGGATGATGCTAATTAATGTTGCAGAAAATTAAAGCCAGACTAATATGTGTTGCAAGATATTTCTAATATGTCATTTTGCTTAACTCGCTCCCTGCGGATGTCGAGTGCACTCGACACACGCATTAATTTTTGTCAATTTTTGATTTTTTGGGTTAAAAACATTTCAAAATTATTTATTTTCGTGAGCATATTCAAATTCAGCCTAAAATGCATTGAAATGAGTCCAAACAAGCCCTAGTCTTTGTTTTTTGGGTGTTTTTTATATGGTTCCCAAATGATCTGTAAAATTTGGCAAACTGTCTCAAATGTCTCTGACTTATGTGTTATAACTTATAAACAATTGCCCAGCACGGAGAGAGTTAAAGATTATCTCAGTTAGTCAGAAAAATCACAATATATCATTTGTAATTAAATTTTAAGTTGAAAACATGTTTCTCTACATATCATTGATGCCATTTTGATCATGATTGATCCAGTTTCCCACAGAAACATGGAGGATGACTGAGGTAAAGGAACTACATCGTTGTGAAAAATGTAGTAAAGAATGAGACAATTCAGTTAAAAGTATATTCTGTTCAAGAATTCATCACAGCTTTAGTCAATCCTTAATGAGTTCCGATTGGACACACTGTAATTGATGAAATGACCAGCAAGTAGACACAGTCTGCTGACACTCTTTTTCTGTCCCTAAACTGACAGAAATTACAACACGTCTGTGGTCTATGGGATAGCATGATATGAACATTCACTCATATGGCATCAAAATGCATTGTCAGAAGCAACTGAAGTTTTGGAGATAACCTTTTCTTGAGGATATAAAGTAAATTTACCATAAGGAAAAATGAGGGTGGCTAGGATCATGAAATGCACTGTTAGCAGTGGTGGGATACTTGAATTTTTAAGGAATTGTAGACACAAAACCAAAGTTATACCAATTTTTGTTTAAATTTAAGAGAAAAATGACTATTTACATCTTCATTGGAAATTGTGGTTTGAATTTATGCTAATGTACCAAATATACAGATATTAAAGGTCCCGGGGGGCCACTCTACCTTAACCTGTTGTCATCCGCGAGCAGGAAAACGTGGGAAAGGGTAGGTTTTTCACACCGTGGCGCGGACCGCACGGACTGCGAAAAGGGTCACAAAAGCAAGCAAAAAGGGTATCATTTTCGCATTCTGCAAGTCAGTGTTTAGGGTAGCCAATGGCGAATCTGGCTCCTTCCTTGCCGAAAAAAAATATAAATGCGACAATGCAATGACACTAAGTAGAAAAAATCCTCTGTAACTGATATTTGCAAAATTTTTCGCGCTACACTGCGGTTTATCATCGCGAACTGATTTCAATGCAGGGCCGGGCCATCTTTGATAAATGACGGCTCCTTTGTGATACCTGATCGTCGCCTATACATATTGCTCTACCTTTATACGCATAAATTGGACGGTATGTGAGCCAACTCCATTGAATTTAAAGGGGGTCGAAAAATTGGTATTCTCACAACAAGATTATAACGGACTCACCTTACACATTTCCAAATTGTTCCTATCAAAGTTGACATGAATATGTGCTTTTGAAAAGTGAATATTGAGCAAGGGCTTCGACGTTTTTGCTTTGCGCGGGAAGGGGGCATTCCTTCTCCCTCTGAAAGGGGCTGGATCCGTCCATGAGAAAGCCATGTTTCTTTGGGAGAAAGAAATCGAAGACTTGAATCTTAACAGCGAAGTTTGAGTCCCCATTTGAGCATTGCCTATAATCAGTGCCCATCAATAATGTGTAGGGTTACCATTAGTTCCTCTCTAATAGGGTATGCCTTTTGGGGTTATCCGTGATAAGGGTAGTTGATTGAAGGAAAGATAGCCGTGTTTTGTTTAGGGTCAGCATCTGGACAAGCGTCCTGCTCAGGAATTGACTACATGGTTAGTACAACAGCTTGTCACTGTAAACGCGAGCCCACGCCCAACGTCTGCGTCCTATCATAGGTTGACAACAAGATTTCACATCTATAGGGGGTCACTAAACAATGTGCAACATTCTGATTTTTGCACTGGTTTTGTAAGCTTTCTATCCAAGATACTGGAACCCCATCTGCATTAAGCTCCCGGCCGTAATCTATTCTCTTTGGAACAAAAATTTGTGAAATTTCTAATGTTCTATAGGAGCACAAGGAAACCAGTCGGTAGTAAGCTAAGGTGTTCTTTTCGGGAAAAATAAGCTCCCGGGTTTTTGTAACCCGAATTAATTTTTGTACCCGAATTATTTTTGAGCGGAGTTCCAGGGTACCCGAATATTGGCGACCTAAAAAATGATCCTGAGCATGTGCAAGAAGGAAAACATAAACAAAAACATGAAACCGACTCAGGTAGACAAAGGCTCGGCATCAATAATTAAACTAAACGGGAGGCTGTCGGCTGAATTTACCTGTTTTATTGTTGTAAAATACCCAAAAGGATCCTAAACTGTATTACATCATGATTTCAAATGTAGATATGTTTGATAGTACTAAATCTTCCACAAAATAGATTTATTTTGGCAAGTATGACAAGACGGTCCTTAAAAAGACAATCTTTGCATTTTAGTGCCAATTTGTGAACTGAAACACAAAGTGCGTTTTGTTAACACTATATTTTAATAATACTATGCATTGCAAGGCATCAACTCATAATGATCAAACCTTTATTGTGAAACAAAAGACATTCAGTTTCATGGTACTTTTTCTGATACATCTGGTATATTTGCATTAGAACACATTGCAGGAAACACACGCTTCAGTTTACCAGACTTCCCTTACAGGGCACTTCTTATCTAGTGCCAAAGGCCCAACTCACTATTGGGTAGTAATACCTGTCATACATTGCTGTACACAAAAGTTGTGCTTGTTTCCCACTATGAAATATTATCTGCTATGAAATAGTCCCTGCTCTCAGTGTTTTAAAACTATACATACACCACACATGTTAATTCTGTACCACAATTGTATATATTAACATTGGAAGTATTATTTTGGATATAAATTCGGCTATAGAAGTCCATTCTAACAGTTTAATTTGTCAAGCACAATTTTGCAATCTGACCCACCAACCAATCACGGGAACAAACACGGGTACAGAGATACCTTTCGGTTAGGACTAGTTCATATGTGCACAGCAAGGGAAATGTCACTCTCCACAGTTGGTGCAAGTAGGTTGTATACCTCCTGACCATGGCCATGTTATGGACAATATTGAGGACTCTTGAACTCAACAGACAAAGTATCGAGTAACAGCGCTGAGAAGGGTAAAACAAGAGATGGGCTGTGTACACACATTAAGAATGAGGACCACTGCATGAGGGTTTGGTCCAATTCAGGTTAATCTTCTGCCTGGCAGAAGAAAAATGAGGCCTTTTTCACAGCGACCATGCTGACGAGTTTCCTGTGTCATGGGCGCATCCATATAAATGAGGATTAATTGATTCCCCGTGTCAGGGGGAGAAACCGGTAGACACCACTCCCAGATGGTACTCATAAAGTATGGACAAAAAATAAAAAATTTGGTGTTGTTTTGTTGTTTTGGTTTTTATTCAAAAGTAATTCTTAAAGAAAATCAAGGACACAGTCATGGAGCAGCTTCACTGTATTTAAATGGAATGTATAGTTATTTAATTTTAAAGGACTTCAGGAACACCAAAGCGCCCGAGCAAGCGCCTCCTCCCTAATTACGATAATGGTGAAATCTTAGCATCCCCCAGCCACGCCCTGGGCATGTGGCCCAGGGGCATGTGGTAAACTTCGAAAGACCCTCCGGCCATGAGCAAACACAAACCGGCCGCTTTAAAAACACATGACAGAAAGAAAATCCATTTTATCATAATCAACGATCCACGAAGAAAACTATTTGGTGACCAACTTTTTGTGTTCTTATTTTAATAATATTTTAAGGTTATTTTTTAGTATTGGGCCAAAACTTAAAAGTACATATTTATAGAAAATAATGCATGCAAACATTCCGGCTTGTCAAGTTCCTTGTCAAGCGTGCTTGGGCTGCAACGCCCAGTGCAGCGATTCAGCGCACATGGAAAAACAGTGGGAAAAAGTTTGACAGCCATGACGTCATCTGAATATTGGCGATGATGTGCGGTGCGTTCAATCGGACTACTTCATTTATCACCACCCGTGCATATGCTTGGAAGTGACGGATTACAAGTAAATGTGACAACCAGGTCTCTATTCATCATTACGAATGTATTTATGATAGTATCAGGCCATATCAGCGGTCAGCGCCCACAGACGAAAGGACTAGAATATCAAGCTGGTAAAACTTACACTAGGGTGTTATTTTTGGAGGGGTTAATAATTTAACACAATGCAGGATAGCAATTTTTCAAATCTTTTAAGTGAAAATGATCACAAATATCAGCAGTTGGTACTTCTTGAAGCATTATTTTTTGCATTGACTAAAGTGTATTGCATTAATAAAATAATATAATTTCGGGTATCGAGCAAGTGAATTTTTTTCCCGCGGACCCGAAAAGTTCGGGCGGGACCCGATTCCCGGGACTCGGTCACAGCCTTATTATAAGGGCATATTAAAAACTCCACTGTTTTTTCCCACTTTTAAGACATTGTACAAAATACAACGTAAGAAATCTTATTAGATTTAGAGTGTCTAATTGAAATAACAACATATTACACTTACAATGGTTGACCTTGGACTCTTTTGCATTGCCATATTGTCACATTGCCAAAATACTTCCAGGTAATTACCACTTCAGGTTGTTACAAATTGGTAGGAAACCAGTGACTTATGATGCCCCAAGAACCAGTCTTGGGTATGTTCATGCATGAATTCTGGTCTTTTGTGAGGGTAATGCGATACCCACTGGGAAACCCCCTTTAATCTGTGCTGTTTGTGTTTCCTGGCCAGGGAAGTTCACTTCCTTGATTACATTATTATTCCTTGATTTTGTGTGTTCACTTTAAAGGTGCAGCAAGAAAATTTGGTGCTAAGGGAAGGAAATAAAAAACCTGTTTTACGGGGCCCGACCGACCCTGATTTTTTAAGTTTTGCAGAATTTTTTTTTTTTTAGTTTTCAAAAATCATGTAAAAATCAGCCTGTTTTTAGCCCAAATTTATCAATTGCAAACAACAAAGTGACAAATTAAAAAAAAAAAAAAAAAAATTTTTCTCTTGATTTTTTCAGATTTTGGGGCTATTTTAGGCCAATTTTGAGCTCCAGAAAAGAAAAAAAAAGACAAAAAAAGAAAAAAATTCGCCCGACCGACCGACCCTACTCAAAAAGGTTCAGCTCGCCGTAAAACAGGGTTGGTTTTCTTGTTTCGTCCGCCTAATTGTGAAAGTTCAGTTATTAAGAATGAATTACTTTGTCAACCAAAGCGCCATGTGAATGTGTTATACTGTACTCCTCAAATTCCATTTGTTATTACCGGCAATTACCAGTAATTGTGACTAACACAAGAATCCCTGAAAATATTTGTTGGAACACCAAGGCCAGAACGAAAGTGTGATATTGACAAAGCAGTTTAATTATAAACAGTAATGGGTTGGGGAAAAGTAAACATTTTGTTTTAGCAGGTGACCTAATGTAATTCGGGTGCCAATGTATGCCTTATTATCGTTTTTTAAGGGGGCTTTTATATAGGTCATGTGTTAAGTTATATCTCCATTGCAAACCATAGTCGGTACCATTTGAATTACTCCGGTGCTCGCACTAAAAGGATCAATTAAAACAAGCTAAAAAACATACAACAATGGCTGTATCCATAGCTGTACGAAAAAAAGTATAGCTGCCCATTCCAAAGTCTAGTGAAAAACTTTTACATGGAGAGATGCATTTCTACAAAAATACACATGTCAAGGTATCGACACATTAATTTAAAAAATATATACTGATACTGGGCGAGATTAGCAAGTTTCAGGTTGGTAAATCAGCCACCAATTTCGCAATCATGATGTTAAAAGTTATTCATGTATATTGCCTGTATGGAATGACTTGGTACTTTTATGAGCGGAGTGTTACGGGCAATGCGGTATGTGTTCCTGGGAGGGTCAACTGAAATGACTTTTTTCGAGTCCGATAACCGATTATTCATTTTTAATATGACCGATATCTGATCGAATCTTGATATTGTTGAGTTTTACTATTATAATAAAAACGTTCTTGAATATCAGTATCCAAAATACAAGTCTTACAGACATCGTTGCTGTCTATTGGGGGACTACGTTTGACAATATTAATAACATTTCTAAGCAGTTAATCATAAACAAAAGTCTATGTCAAGACGCCTCAACTAGGCATTCCGGATGGTGCATGTCGAAAGGGTGAAAGTCTTCGTCCGAGCAGAACAGGCTCTTGCACAAAATAGGGATATCAGTAAATGTGTCAATCCAAGTATTCATGCGGTCATCGTAATGGGAGGTGTCCTCAACTGAACCTTTCTTTAACCCACAAAACAAATACCCGACAGTTAACACAAAAACAATATTATATTTTTCTTTTTTTAAAATATTAATTATGCTATTTTATTAGATCAATATGCTTAAAAACTCATCTTTTCAATAACCAGTTAAAACCTGATTGATTAAAAAAACCAACAACATCAATTCAGCTAAAAGAGACCCAATGCTGATTGTTTGGTTTTCACTAAGGTATGGTAGCATTATCTGTAAAACCTTGTTGCCGACTGATTTATGGATATGGGTATATCGGCCCGATACGATATCTGATGCGATTATCGGTTCAACCGTAATGCCTGGGACAGTCAAGTGTTGAGATTTCTAATGTAACATATGGCTCAGGAAAAACCAAAATATATCCCATGGTTATTTGATAGGGCAAACCCCAAGACCAGCAACTGCTGTGATCCCCCTTTGAATTGAATATTTTGATGTAATGTGCTGGTGGTTCTTTTATGTACATGTACCGGCTTCTCAAGCATCCTTAAATTGTGGTTCCGACATGAATACAAGATATGCCAATGGGACACATGGAGCATACAATCTTGGAAAAAAATAGTTGAAACACTTGCCACAATTCAGACATTGATGCTCATCTGGGATAGGTATAAGAACCTACACTTAATGTATAACTCAATTTGGAAAGCCTAAACATACACTTCAATCTTACCCTTCCCCAACCTCCGATCAATAAATATTGGGGGAATTGGCAAGGCTTGCTGATGACAATGCCTCATTCAACTTAGATAGGTGAGATGGGAAAGTTTTCCAAAAATCATTCAAAGTCAGTTTTGTAAATCATGTATTTGGGTGTTTTCACGTAAAGGTACCATATCAGGACTGCATAAATCATTGTCCAATTACAAAGAATGCGGAATCTGATATAAATTTCACAATAATTTACCAGTGTACACAGCAAGATTCCTATTCATGGTGTAACCCAGAGCTTAGGCTACTCCATGGGGACTCTTAGTTCTACTCCAAGGTACCCCCTTGGATGCACTATTGATGCAGTACTCAACAAGTTACTTGTGAAGTATACGAACACTGGATGGATAAACAAGCTAGTTTACTTAGCAGTACCATCCTATAGTGTACTCTCAGTTGCCTGCTAGGTGGACTGGACAGGGTACCCATGTAAGCCACCAGTAGTGGAGCTACTCTGAAGCTACTCCACGGGAGTACCTTCACAGTACCTCCCTACCAGAGCCTAGTAGGGAGCACATTGGACCATAGGGGCGCCAAACATTCATTGTGTTATGACTTTCTTATCATTTTCAAGCTTAGTAAATCTTATATTTGAGTTGAGCATCCCAAAAACCCCTTAAATTACTTTTGTGTAAAAAACATAGAACCTATGTGACCAAATGTTAATATTGGATAAAATACTAAAATAAATACACAAAGCTCAAAGCTTCAATTTGTTGCCCCCCAACTGTTTTTTAAGGGGGGGGGAGGGGAGTACCCATGCAGGTACTTCCGCATGGTGTGACTAGTGGTTAAGCTACTGGGTGTTTACTAGGTGGATGGTTACCCCCACTTTTGAGGCCGGCGATGTGGTACTCGTGAGGGTGGGTACTCCGCAGCTACTTAATAGTCACTTCAAAGGTACTCCCATGAGAAAATGGTTGTGTAGGTATTGAAGAGAGATAAAAATGAAAGGACTTTTTTTAAATTTTGTAACAATTTTGTGCTATACATCTTCACTTCTTGGGATAAAATTGTAACATTAAAGTAGTGATTCTGAATATAGTGGTATGAATAGCTGTTTTTTATTTTTAATTCTGTGTGTTAAAGCTGAAAGAAGGGGGATTGTTTTTACCCCCCAATGGGCTCACCAAAATTGAAAACATCACTGGGTGTTCCTATTTGTGTAAGAAATTAGAGTTCAGTTAAATTGACATAACGGTTGTAACATTGCGGAACTTTTTATGGACTTTCAGATGGGAATTTTTTTTAAGTGCTCCATTTCATCTTGGTTCTCATGACGACAGTGTTCTAACTCAGGAGAAATTCAGTTAGGCACACTGCCTATACTTTTTCAGATAAAAGCCACACTATATAGGAACAGAGGGAATAGTGTGTAAATGTTAAAGCTCATTTACATTCCACCTTGACCCACTGTAGGATATTTTCAAACATTAATGGAGAAAAATTAATATATAATTTACCTCTTTTACCATATAGAGATTCAAATTGCAACATAAAAATAAGTAAGTAGAAAAGTAGTGTACAGAATGCCGTTTTTAATAGCTTGAAATGTTGACAAACACAAGTGTTACATAGGTTCCTCTTACTGTGAAAAACAACCATTTGCACTAAGTTTATCAAAAAACAAGTTTTTTTACTTGTTTTGGGTTTGTTGTTTTTGGGGTTTATTTCAAAGATGCTGAAAAATATAAATCGGTTCCAAAGTTATAAACAAAATTAAAAGAAGAAAGATGGCTTTGGATTTGATTGGCTGGCACATGCACATGCCTAACAATTCTGCTTTTGTTAAGACCATTGTTAAAGAAAAGTGGCCAAGAGTGAAGAGTTGTCTGTGTCCACTCACTAGTGGAGACTATGGACTGTAACACATCATTTACAGATAAGTCCACTGACCTGTCTAGGAAGGCCACTTATAAAGACCACTGCCCAGTTAATAGCCTGTGAAGACAGTTCATTTGAGAGTTAAGAAGTTGTGAGTTGAGATGAGTCGTAGGCAAATTGTTAGGCAGGTTTGAGTGCATCTTTTTTTTTACAAGCTTACATGTATGGTGTTGTGGCCTGTGGTCTTTTCATTTCATTCCCTCATTAATTCAGTATCAGGTCCGATTTCAATTGTCCTTGATTTTAGAGTTAGGATAAGGATTTGTTAGTATAGGGGTTTAGATTTAACATTTGGGTTAGAACTTAGGTTTGAAAATTAGCGAACAAAACAAAATTGGACATGGCAATGAAAAACCCTCTGTCTCGAGGAAAATCATTAAACTGTTTTTATAAAAGGTGTCCTGGTTTGCCTATGAGGTGCTTAGAAAGCCACCTTAACTTTAAATTAAACGTGGCTTTCTAATCACCAAGTCTTACAGAAATATATCAAGTGAAAATCAATGATAAGCCTCAAAAATAATGTTTTGTCAGTCCAGTGGTGGTGCCAGACCTCTTTTTCTGGGGGGGGGGGGGGGGGAGTGAAATTTTTGGGGGGGGACAAAAGGAAATTTGGGGGGGGGCAAAGTATTTGAGATTTTTAACCCCCAATTTTTGCCCAAAAGCATTGATTTTTCCCAAAATCCCTCATTTTTCTTTCGGCTGGGGGGGGGGGGGGGAAACAGGGGAAAGAAAAAAAATGGGGGGGGAGCCCCCACCCCAATGCCCCCCCCCCCCAGTTTTTTTTAAATAAACAAAATATTTGAACATGCTGTGAAAAGACCTGCAAGCAAATGTGGTGTATACTGGTTTGTAAAAGTGTTTAACCCATATTGGAAGGTTTTTAACCGGTCTTTTGGTGATGCCCATACATACTTGAATCACAATGCACCCTTTTATACATCCAATGTGTATCGGATGTTAAATACCCATTCATATTTGAATGATAACTATCGCCAAAATACTCAATTAAAAATCTATAGATAGCCCCTCCCACCAATTTGTCCTGCCAATGATGACCAAATTAGAACTTGGGGCAAGTACGGTCTCCTATACAGGTGGCTAACGATTGATCATCGGATTTAATAGTAAATTTGATCTCGTACCAAACTATGACTGTACTGCAGTATGAGGCCCCTGAAAACTGTGCGAGTACAATGAAGCTGAATTGCCAACCTCAACTGTGTACATTGTGCTTGTAGTAGTCTAGTCTTGCTCAGGTGGCATTTGTTGCACAGGTTTCTGTCATGGGTTTTTGCTATTGCGTAATTAAAGAGCGTAAATCGGCCCATTCTTATGTATTTTGCAACGAACTCATTTAAAAGTACTAGAGGAATGTAGTCACTACCGGCTTTTTTTGACATGCATTGCAGACATGGTGCATAGCGGGTCGCTTTTCTTTTAACGGCCGATTTTCACTAACGGCCTGGAGTGAATTAGTTCAACTCAGGAACGACTCTTCATTGACGTTTTAAAAAAGATGTTTTTACTGGACCCAAGAGGAGCCTCTTATGTTAACAGGTTCACATGGGTTTTATGAGCAAAAGTAGAAAGAAGCGTGTAACAAGGCGACTTCTGTGTGTGCTCCGTCCGTACAGCGTGTGTGAAGTACGAGAGCTGGAATGGTGGCTATCAGGGATTTTCCACACGAAAGACAGAACGGTTTGGATATTGGGGAAACAGTATAATCTAAGGAGGAGAGAGGGAAGAAGCCCAGTCAGATGTCCGTAAAGGTTATGGATATATTATCCAAGGGGTTTTCCATAGTGGTAAGTCCATATGTATATTTTGTAGTCAATTGGTTTGTTTTTATTGTTTTGCCTGTTCATTTTATACCTGTATTTGTTAAATAGTTTGCTAAGTAATACCAAGTTCTGTTGTATTAGTGATGAAGTTGTATAGCAATTTTTTTATGGAATTAGATTTTATCTATTTTTTGGGGGGGTACTTACAAAGAATACATTTAATACAGAAATTAAACAAAAAAACAAAAAAACCGAAAATTAAAAATTTTTCTTTATTTTGTAATGAATAAGCAAAAATCAGCATTAAAGATTTGTGATGCATGTGGAAGGTTTGGCCACTATTTCGGGACCCTGAACTTTGAAAATCAAGATTATGGTTTAATTAATTATGTTGTATAACTATTCCATGCAATATAGGCAATAAAAATACATGCCATAAATTAGTTGGTTACAGTAAAAACATGTTTTTCTATTTTTAAATATCAAAAAAGATCTTAAATATTTTCAAATACCAAAAGGCAATTTTCCTTTAAATATTGACGGGTTAACGGCCAGGAGTCTTAACATATTACGGAAGTTACAATGCGATTGGGATTAGTCTTCCGACAGGAAAAAAGTAAACATTGCACAGTTTAATTAAAGTAGAGAGTGAGTTGAAAGAGGTGGCTTTCTTTTCAGTTAATTAGAGTAGAGGTGCAAACGAGAGATTAACGTTATCCAATTCTCTGTATGTGGGTTGATTTCATATAGATGGACACTCCATAGATTCCCTGCCTTTTATTGGCTACAGAAATAGCTGAAATGAAACAAAGTGATATGTATGCTTATATTTCAATAGAAAACATAGGCTGAATTTTTCATTTGCTCCAATAGGAAATGAGAAATTTCAAAAATATTTGTACCAAGCACATTCATCAGCTCATCCCTTCAGATGGGGATATTTTAGAAAGGCTCCCGTTACACCAGTGCAAAAAAAATAAGAAATTTTCAAATTTTGGGACATCTGTTATTTAAAATAATCTCGCGTTTGCCAGGCCTGTAGCCAGGGGGGTGGGGGGGGGCCCCCCAGCGATCCTCAAAAGAGAAAGAAAAAGAGAAGAAAAAGGAGAGAAAGAGAAGGGAGAGAGAAAGAGAAAAGAAAGAGAGAAAAGAAGGGGAAGAAAGCAATAAACAGAGAACTGCATTAGAAGCATTATAAGATTGAACTCCTGACTTAGCATAATAATCCAAATATCACAAGTATATATTAAAAATGGATTGGCCCTCAAGCTAACTAGTTTTTGTTTCAAGTTTAGCCCTCTGTAATCTGTAAAGATTTCTTAGAGCCAACTAGTACATGTGATCAAAATGGGTAAAGAAATTAAAGAGACATGAGGCGATTTCCAGAAAGAAGCGCCCCAAATTTTTTTCGAAACCCGGGTTTTTTGCATATTTGGAATGCTTCCAATGTATAGATCACACCTGACGTGCATAAGAAGAATACGACGTCTTATTTAATAATGGATGATTAGTACTTTCTGTGTGCACGACAGAAAGTCAAACACAGTGTTCTATGGGGGGACAATTACGATAGTCAGGCAAGTTCCAAAAACAAGGTTTGCTGGTTTCTTTTGTTAATGTTTGTCCAATAAAACACTTTTTTTTTGGCGACGTTATTGGTAGGTGGTTTACAACGATTCCATGTGTAATTAGAGAAGTTCGTATCCCACAAAAAAATCTCTCCTGGCACTTAAGAAACAAGGAGCATGGCAGTGGCATGGGCAAACGGGAGGGTAGCCATGGGCCACCCCCCCAAGTTTGGTCTACCAGACAAAAAAATAGGTAGGGATCGGTTAACTCCCAGGTCAAAATTCCAGTTGATCCCAGGTAGTTCACCTGGAACCAGTTGAAATCCAGTTGATCCAGTTGAATATCCAGTTGGAATCAGTTGATTCCATGACGGAAATGGAATCAATTTTCAACGAGGTTTTTACTGCACAGTTGAACTCAGTAAGACCAGTTAAACAGTTAAAAACAGTTGAAACAGTTAGTTCCGTCACGGACAAATGGAACAACGTTCAACTGGGGTCAACTGGAATTTTGGACCGGGGATAGGGTCTACTGGCAGTCGGGGGGTTAAGGGCCAATTATTTCATTTGAATTAACACTATAACTTCCCCAAATACCCTCTTAATAGCTAAACTCAAGAGCTTACGGGGGCTCCGCCCCTGGAACCCGGAAGGGGCTGGCTCCGACCCCACCCATTAAGGCATTGGCGCTCGCTATATGTGTAGTTCGCCTAGGTAGTACAAGCTTATACTGTCTGTCTGCAGTATCAAAGTTAGAAACCAGTATTTTCTTGAATTGATACGATTTACCCTCAAAAAAGTGGCAATCTTGAAGGTTCTGAATTGCTCAAATCCAGAGCTTCCGGGGGCTCTGCCCCCTGGACCCCGGCAGGGGCCCTGGCTCCTACACCCAACCCGTTAAAGACATTGTGTAGCGATGTGACGATGTGTAAAGTTCCCCTCGGTAGTACAAGCTTGGCGTATATACTGCCAGTTTCAGTGAAGTAGAAACCAGACTTTGGTTTGATTTGATTACTATTTAACCCTCACAAAAATGGCCAATTTAATGGTTAGTTGTTAGCTTCCCAATCCAAGAGCTACGGGGGAGCCGCTCCTGGACCCCGATGGTCTGCCTCTGCACTTCGGACCAGGGCCTTTTAAATCGGCCTCTGGACTCCACCTGTGTCCACCGCACTTCCAGTTAGCGCCAAGGCACTTGCAGTTGCAAACAAACTATTAGTGTTGAGACTTGTGGCCATAGTGTGCTAGAGATCAAGGGACACAATTTGACATTAGGCCAAAATTTTCACAAGTTTTAAAGGGTGATTTATAAAATCAGTGTTGATAATCAGTGTAATTTGAGCCCTGCAACCTCTAGTGAGTTTGAAGCGATTGAAATTACAGGGTAAACGTTCATAGAGTCCCAAATATGAAAGAGGTTATTACATTTGATTCTGCCATGCGCTGTGTGAATGTTTGTGGCAAGAGTTTTTATGTAACAAACATTTTTTGGGCGTACGAAGCTAAAGTCTATATGAGAGTGCGGTGACAGTCCAATATGCTTCATCAAACTTATTTCCAATTACTACACTATGAAAACAAAACAGTGATATGGTTATAATTTTTTTTAGAGGAGTCGAGGCTAATAGTGTGGGTTGGTATTTCAATGAAACGGTTCCCGTAGGATTTTCGGGGCTAAAGTTGATTTTCTTGCTGTTTTAATTCAATAGGGACCAGGTGGGGGGAAAGTCAAGAAAATGATGGGGTGCATTTCGGACTGCTGCCCCTCACTCAGGGGGGAAAATGTTACTACAGGGAAAAAATTTAAATCAAGTCACTTGTGTGGTAATGTTACATGAACAGTTCTCTCCTTATAAGGATTAAAAAAAGTATATTTGCCAGGTTCCAAACCTTTTAGTTAGAGAGCTATAGCCCCATAATGTTCAAGGTATCCTGGGGTAAAAGGTACCCAATGCTCAGATTGGTGAAATTGGTGATAGTTGTTTGTATGTCTCAAGGATCCAAAAATGTATTATTTGCAGTGTGTGACATTTGTTGGCTAATACTTAGCAAAATGTGCAAGGGTCTACATGGTCTATGGGGGTCACCAGACTTTCCCCTGAATGTCGCTATGGTGATATCAAAAAATCAAGTAAAAATGCATTTCTGTTCGTATGACACAAGGAATCATTTGACACCACTTTCAACAACATCGGAGCATTTACCCCCAGGGTGACCTTGAACCAATATGGGGCTATACCGCTTTAACTAAGGTCGGACATAGGCAAAAATATACTTTTTCTAATGCTTATGAGCAGACGAACGCGTTAGTGCACATTCAAAACAAATTTGAATCGATTAAATTTTCCCTGTACTAACATTTCCCCACTCGAGGAGGGGAGCATCAGTACGAAAATTTGCAACCCATGATTTTGATGGAAAGTTAGTCCTTTGAAACACAAACAGCCAACAAAATCAAATTTAGCATGAATTCCTACGGGGAATACACACCGCACCCACACTTTAAGGGCTATAGGGGCCAAAAAACTCACCCCCCTTGGAATAACATTAACAGCAAGAAACAGGGCATAACTATTCAGATAAACGCACAGAAAGGTTACACTTGTAACACTTGTAACACATTTATTGTAAGACTAAAATCAATTATCGTCAATACTCTGGTTCACCTGTAGTGTCTGCGACTCTTTGCATGCATGTTAGTAGCGGTCTCTACCAAGAAACAGTGAAACCATTTTTTGACATCAAGGTCAGTACACTGTCAAGTGTAAGTGATATACACCACTTTTGGCCTGGATGTTTGTTTTGGCATAGATGGCCTTGCAGGGCATATGATTTTGTCACACCTGGGTAGTTACTCTAAATTTGAAAAGTTTCTCTTGCATGACAACTAAAAAATGATTCTTTTTCCTTGAATGCCCAATCATCGTTTTGAACTGGGTGTAGGTGGTGATTTGTGTGTGGTTTGTTTTTGGTTTAAAAATTTTTTGAATTGGAAAATTAAATGTTAATGGTTAAAAAATGTGTACATAAAAATTAAATGTTCAAAATGTGGGTATGACAGCAAAAACAATTAAATGTACAGTTGGGGAGGGGGTCTCACATTGGAACTATGGGTATGTGCACCTATAAAGACCTTCATTCTTAGGCTCTTTTATCCCCCTGGCTTGAAAAGCAAGAGGGGGATATTGCGAGGGTGCGCATGTCCGTATTGTGTATGTTGTGTAGGTGTAGATGTGTTTAGTTTGGTTAGGTTTTCTGTTTTTATGCGGTCTCCTTTGAAAGTTTTAAGTCCGATTTCAACATATTATGTTTAAGAATCTTACATCCTATACCTTAGTACACAGCTTACGGTACATAAACCATGACTGAGACAGTGACCTGGTTTTTGAGACCATGACATGAGTTTTAAAAAGACCAGGACATGAGTTTTTCTGGGGCTTCTGATTGGCTTGAAGTAGTCTAGGGATGTTCCATTTCTGTGGGGTGTCATTATTTGGGTTTTGCTGTCTCCTGTTTGAAATTTTGTGGGTGGGTCTTGTGTCCTTCTGGTTCCATTTTTTTGGTGGTTCCTGGTGTCTATTGGCTCCATTTCTTTGGTTTTCCTAGTTGTCAACGGGTTCAATTTTATTTGATACTTCCTGGGTTCACTTGTTAAAAATATTGATAGTTACCCTGTGTGGATAATTCACTAATGGTATAGGATCTGGTATTCTAAAACTTGAAGCCAGGTTCCAAGTCAGATTCTGAAAACATAATAATGATAAGATGTGATGATTTTGATCGCAGGATACAAGAATTTACCGGTCTCGCTATGAGTTTTGAAATATTGCGCTCGTCGTTCCGGACTCGGCACCAATATTTTCCAAACTCATAGCTGACCGATAAATTCTTGTTATCCTACTCAAATCATCCCATATCATATCAGAATTGGGGTGAAGGTGCAATAGGGTTCTTTCCTATAGTTGGATGATGTCAAAGGTTAATGGAACAAAGGCAAAGTTCATCTGAGGTCATTTACCAGTTTCCTGTTTCGTTAGGTTTTGTTTTTGCATCTCCTTCAAAGAAGTTAAGTCCGATTTAAAACCAGACTTGGGGTGAAGGATGCAGGGGGGGGGTTCCTTATATGTGGATGATGTCAAAGGCTCATGGACAAGTCAAAGGTCAACTGTGAGTCATGTTCCAGTGGTAGTTTTTGTTTTTCTGGTCATCTTTGAAAAGTTGAAGTCCGATTCAACCTAAATGGGTCGAAGGTGCAATACGGGGTCCTTCATATGTTCCTTCAAGGTCATCTGCGGTCATTTCCACTGTTTATTTAGGCTTTCATTGTTCAGGAAATTGCTACATTTCTAGATAGTATTCCATGAGAACAATTTATGAATTTTGATGCCCGGGAACTGACAAGCTGTGCCAACTAACAACCTTGTGTATACTGCCATCTTGCCAGGGGGGCGCGCAAGTTTATTGACCCTGTATTTTTAGTTCAGTGACCCCCAGTTTAAGACCATTCATTTCCAGACACCCTACTTTTCATGTCCCAAAGCCATCTTCTACCAAATTTTCTTCAAAACTCCTCAAAAAGTAGCTGGCAAATTGAGGAGATCGCAGTGATTTTCTGAAACTTTCTGAAAACCTAGTTTCGGAACCCCATTTTTTGGCCTGGAATCACCCCCGCCTAGTTTTGGAGACCCCATTTTTGGGCCGATCAACCCCCCCCCCCTCCCCCCCCGGTACAGGTTGATTAAGAAAGCCAGAAACACCAAAATTGTTTTGAAAAAAAACAAAGACCAAAAGTGCAGGAGCATCCTGTACAGACAAAATTTATAAGTATTCGAGATGTTTTTTTTTTTTTTTTTTTTTTTTTTTTCTGGCAACGCAGCACGGCGTGGATTTTTCGCTTTAGTGTGTGGATAGACCTTGATGAAATATGAAAATCGCAATTTTGAACGCATAGTCCATTTCGTTTTCCCGCTAGAGCAATTGGAACTTTAGGGGGTCACCATAAAAGTGCCGCCAATGTGAGCCCTCCAAATGGAGAAGGAGCCCTCCAAAACTTTGGAAAAATCACTATCTATGGTAATATTTGGTGTAGAATTCAAATCTTGCATCGGAAAGTTCATAGCGTGTTTACTTTTAGAGTTATGAGGTAAATATGGCCTTTGGTCATTGGGGGCCAAATCTGGGGGGTACAACTCCAAAGTAAGAACATTTTAGGGTCCATCTTTTGGTCAATCAGAGGTACATTAAACCAAATTAACCAATACAATTATGAACACATTAGAAAAGTCATAAGTGAGGACTGCCCTTGCAAATGGTAATTTGGATTTTTTGACACATTTGGACCCCCCTGAAAACCAATGTGGACAATTCGACACCGCCCCTTGTTCAGATATGTTGAAGATATATCATAAACAAAAACTTTCCCTGAAAGAACTAGCTGGTCTTATTTGTTCCCAAACAAAATACACACTCAAAGTTACCAACACAAAGGTATATTGTGCCCAGAGGCATTGTACATGAACGAGCCTATATCACCATATCCTTCCTATGGGGATCTCAGCAAAAGTATCTTGGGCAGGAAAACACTGAAGGAACGAGACACCAAGCGGATTCTTTCAAGAATAGTTCTTTGATGATGTATCATCAACATATCTGAATAATCGTCAGGTAGAACCTCATGTGACGTTAAAGTTGAGTATGGACAAAAAAAAAAATTTTTTTTTGCTGAAAATGTAGATTAGGGTGTGTGAATAAGAACTGCCGGTGCCACATGGGCATCCTGAGAATTTGAAAATCAAGATGGCGTCGCCAATTAAATGATAAGGATCTATTCAACCCTATATTATTAAATATGGAGTTACTAGATATACTCGAGGATCCAATGAACAAGTGTATGGCACTGTAACATGAAGGCATTACTTCCAAAGTCAAACTGGAACCAAAGCAGTAATTTGAAAATAGGCCAATATAACAGCAAATACCTGCGATAAAAATTGACGAGATAGTACTGAGGTTATGTTGCTAGACACAATTAAATGTATTTCTGATACTTTAAAATTGTAACATGACTTCAATCAATATGGCAGCCAAAACCGGGTAACATCTTCAAAAAATACTGGCACAAAATTTATAAAGTATTACAGCCTTCAAAATGAAATTCAATGTGTCAATGAATAGAAATGTACCTTTGATCCTAAACCAATGTACAACATAATTTCAATTTGTTTTAATGCGCCAAAATCGAAATTAAAACTAATGTGGTGCAAAGTTGTCAAAAATACCATAGGAATTACATTTTGTCACATATTGCAGTTCAATTTATAATGTGACCCATTTTTATTTATAGGATTACTGGTATCACTGGTTATGATCATAGATACCATTTCTAATGTTCATTGAAACGATAATTTATACTGAAGGTAATATTAGACATTGTGTCAAGTATTATTTTCTGAAGATATCACATTTTGGCTGCCATATGATTGACGTCATGTTACACTTTAAAGTATCAGAATACATGATTGATGTGCGAACAAACTGAATCTAAGTACTTCATGTTATTTCTTTGATCGCAGGTGTTGGTTATAAGGCATATTTTAAAATGATTAGAATTTTGCTCCATTTGGAATTTGGAGTATGACTCAATGTGACAAGGGCCAGGCATTGTTATTGGGTCCTATAGTAGATCTGTAACTCATGTTTGATAATATAGGGTTGAATAGATAATTATCATGTATGGCACGCCTATTGGATTCTCAAAATGCTCAAGGGTGCACAGGTGGCATCCGGCAGAGTCTTATTCTACACACCTTAGCATCCTTTTTCAGCAGAAAAATTGTGTCCAGACTCAAATTAGGTCAGGCCATAAAGGTTGGGTCATGGCTACCTGACTAGAAGTAGCGGGGTGATGTCATATGCAACATTGATTTTCAGGGGGGCCAATACATGTCAAATTGCAAATTAGGATTTTTAAAGCTGTAACGCGCTTATACTAAACTAATCTACTTATTGTACTGGTAGAAATTCCTGCAGTGTGACTCTGGTTACAAGAAAACGGACATTAAAAATATTGTACAGAGTTCTGGACCACCCAAACTTGTTCCCACATGAAAGATATTGCACTTTTACACCCAAATACTTAAAAGTTAAAGGAGCATTTCATTTTGATGCAAGATCTGAATTCTACACCCAAAAAAAAATTACCCAGATAGTGATTTCAGGAGTGGGAAGGGTTCCATTACAGGTTTATGGCCCTCTCAAAAATTTGAATCACATAGCATGTTTGATGGTGACCCCCTAAAATTCTGAATGCTCCTGCGGGAAAATGAAAAAAGCCGTATGAAGCTCAAAAATTTCAGGATTTTCAGTATTTGCACAATATCTATCATAACACCAAAAAAGAAAAAAAGCCATGAAACCCCACCCCCCCCCCCCCCCCCCCCAACCCCCCCCCCCCCCCCCTCTGTGCTGCGGTGCACATCTCGAGTGTTGACATGGAAGTTGCCC
>JAMKCH010000467.1:0-38594 GCA_023653785.1 Ophioderma brevispina | reverse complement strand
TAATTCTTACAAAACATACCTATATTGTTGAAAAGTGTTTTGCTAAATTGTTTACCTTCGGAGCTCTTAAAGCAAAATTTACAATTTTAAAGTATTAAATTTACAATGCATTTCTAATTCTCAGGTGGTATGGAGCTTATAGATAAACTTCTTAAAGACCCACTGATGTCAAAAAGCAAATCAGCTAAGGAGGGTTTGGAGGCCATGAGGCTACTGCTACGATACTGCGAGATATTTGGTATTGTAGACAAGGTGTCCTTTGATCTTAGTCTAGCGAGAGGGTTGGACTACTACACAGGGGTCATCTATGAGGCTATCCTCACAGGTGAGATGATGATGATGAAAACACTAATTTTTACATAATAACATTTTTATCCCCCTGGCTTGAAAAGCAGAGGGTATTTTTTGCGATAACGCGCATGTGTATTTATGTGTGTGTGTGTGTGTGCTTGTGTGTGTGTGTTCCAGTTTGGTTAGGTTTTTGTTTTTCATGTCTCCTTCAAAAAGTTTAAGTTTGATTTAAACCAGACTTGGGGTTAAGGTGCAATAGGGGTTCCTTCATATGTGGATGATGTCAAAGGTCATGGTCCAAGGTCAAAGGTCATCTGAGGTCACGTTCCAAACTGCCATCTCACCAGGGGGGATGACGCAATTTTACTTGCAGTATTTTTTACATTCTTATTCTTTTACTTTTATATTCTGCATTTGCACTTTGCTGACACAGTTTGCGATTTTTTGAACCCTGATTGTGTACAGTAAACTTGTCACTTGGCTTAAATTCAATTGCTTTCTTCACTCTCATTTATGTTTCTGTAGGCAATGAAACGCTAGCCACAAAGACAGGGGAGCAAGTAGGTGTTGGTTCAGTAGCTGGTGGAGGGCGCTATGACGACTTGGTCGGCATGTTCGATCCTAAGAAAAAGAAGGTAAGGCTTATTTGTTAATGTTTGTTGTTTCTAATCATTAAAACCAATTTGTCTTGCTCGTCTCAATTCAAGATAAAATATGTCAATTTCTTTGTATAACTTATATGATTATGAAGTCAAAATAAGGTCAAATTTCGAACGTACTTGTATCAAAATACATTTGCCACCTTGTCTTCTATACATGCTGACTTTTATGCTGCCTGAAGCTCATTGGACTCCAGTAGATTTGGTGTTTTTGCTTAGTTCCAAATCAAAATTTCTCTCCAAGATTGCAAATAGTATGCACTGCGTAATTCTTTGCGTAGAGTTACGGGTATATGAACGGTGTCTATTCTTATGTTTTCATGCAAGAATTAGGGGTTCATTCATAGTATTTTGGGTATGAACGCTTGTTTATGCCCCTAATTCAACTTCACAGAAAAATATTTGAGAAGCATAACTTGACATTGAAATATTCAACCCTAGGTTCCATGTGTTGGAGTTAGTATAGGCATAGAGCGAGTATTTTCCATCATGGAGGCCAAGGCCAAGGCAGCAGAAGCTAAGATTAGAACCACAGAGACCCAAGTTTTGGTGGCATCACCCACGAGTAATATGCTAGAGGAAAGGATGAAGTTATGTCAGGAACTCTGGGCTGCTGGCATTAAGGTAGGTGTATAGGCATATATTGCATACAGTTGGTATAGAGTACACTTTTACAGAATATCTGCTTTATGTTTTAGTTATGATCAAATTTTGGATGAGCACAAAAGACTGACGGCGATTGAATTCTAGCTAACACCTCGAGTGATCAAAACTTTTTACTGGTCATAGCTGGTAGATTCTATTAGAAACATTTGGGTGGGAATATTTACTTTCATAACTCATGTTGTATGTAGCATAAGCTATACCATTAATGTGCTAAATTTTCTTTTGACAATTGGGTGTTACTGTGGGTCTTATTTGTTTTAACTTTAACTTTTTCTCTGTGCTATTTTCATTGTCTTCATCTAGGCTGAATTGCTATATAAGAAGAACCCTAAAATACTGGCGCAATATCAACATGCAGAGAACATGGACATCCCATTAATAGCTGTCGTAGCAGAACAGGAAATCAAAGATGGTACAGTCACATTAAGAATACAGCAACAAGGGAGGAGGTAAGATTAAGTATCATTAGTGATCAATTAGTGATTATAAAGTAATTAGAATTAAACAAAATAGAGTGCAAATTGCAGACCAGTATTTTGTGTAATGAGCACTAGATGCCTTTGTAAGCAAAAGAGGGAAGGAGGAGATGTGGAAGGGACGGTAAAGCTACAAATCATGTAATTTTGAACGTCAAACTTGTGTTGTTTTCCCCTTCAAATTTTTTAGGTCTTTGGGGAAAAATCTGTTTACAAACACAAAATACAAAATTATGAACTTCTAGAGTAGATCATATGCATGCAAGATATGATACATGGTATATTTAGATCAAAACAGCCTTTACCAATGAATATCCCTGATTTATAAGCATAATATTGTGCACCATGACCTGTACAGTTTGACCTCAAACACAAACATTATTGATCTTTGTTTATTCTTTACTGATGTAAACCACAATCAGCTGTTTAGGGTAGATTTTGAGACATCGCTGTATGTATATTTGCTGGAGATGGTATGAATTTCCTAAAAAATGTCATTTTTATCAAATTGTACATGCTTATCTTTGATTTATGAACTAAAAAATGCATTTCCACATTTTTTTATTATCTCCCATTATCGCTTCTTATCCTTTTAACTATTCTTTTTATTTGAACTACAGAGCCCAGTACCAAGAGGAGAAATCATATCAACAATCAAAGCAAAGTGTCAAGAATTAGGAGTATGAGGTTAGCTACCACATACACACCTTCAATCAAGATGAACAATTATAGTGTGATGTCATACGGATACATACAGTCATATAAGCTGCTGGAATTACCCTGAAAATAGCTGGACCAATCCTATTCCTATGGAATATTTTGACACCTGGAAAAAAGCATGTCCATTTTTTTTATCCAAATGAACAAATATACTTGCATGTCTTCATATTTTTTCTCTATAGCATTAACTGTAGTCTTTTTTCGAGTCAGTGACGTCAGTGTGTAATGCAGTAGTCGCAGCATTATATCGCGAGCATTGATTCTAAGCGATGACGTATACACGCATGTGTATAAAGGCGGGTAAGAAAATATACACACAAAACAACTGTGTGAACGGGCTGAAGTCACTGACTCGTAAGTGGAGTATTGGGGAGGTTTTAGTTGTTTGTATTATGTTTGTGCGTCTCCATACAAGACACTTGGTTGTTTTTTTGTTTTCCTCGTACCTGAATACAACTCTGCTGGTTTCAGTAAATTCTGCAATCCTGGTTTTCTTGCTCTGGTTCTTGGATTGTATACATCATTTCACACTTATAGTAGATTTCAGTGTCTGTGGTACCTCATTGAACGTTTTGGGTGGATTTATGCATAGAAAGGTGGGCAGTATTTTGCTGATAAAATTATTATAACTGAGATTAAGAGAACATTTCCATTAATGTAGTAAATTGAGTAACTATAGTTGGTAGATTTAAAGGGGGATGGCCCGATTTAAGGATATGAAGTTTTCATCTTGAAAGATTGGCCTTCACTCCAAAACCCCGTCTGTAAAGTTTCGCGCCGATATTTCAATCTGTTTTGATGCGAGAGCTAAAAACGTGATTTGTAAGCCCCTTAGAGTACTGTGTAAAATTAATATTGGTCGACCAAATGGGGCACATTTTCGCTCATAACTTCCAAACCAAACATCCGTTGGCTCTAAGATTTCACAGGGTAAATGAGAAAAATAGTAGCTTTCTTTTGATACCAAAATGTTGACCACTTCCGGTAAAATCTGGGGCTTCTGGGGATGAGGCTATTAGGGATCGGGCCATGGACCTTTAATTCTCAGACAATCTGCACACACCCTGTGTATGTTCATGAGCTATGCAGTGGTTTGGCGCTTGCTTTGACCAATCATGCATCGTGTTGCAATGTGCGCTGTTCCACCCAGATAACACATTTTGTTGGAGAAATAAATCTATTGGCTATAAACTTCACTTCTGACCATCAAGACATGGTCTGAATTTGACTTGATCCCATCTCAAGCTATATACTTTTTGCAGGCTCATTGAAAATGAAGGAACTAATTTTCCATCTTTACCTTTACCTGGGCTGTTGCATCCACTGTTGGATGTAGCCCTCTTCAAGCAACTGCCATCTTCTTTGGACTTGAGCATCTCTGGTCCATGTGGTGCCCAGGTATGATTTCAAGTCATCCCTCCATCGTCTCTTCTGTCGGCCTCTTCTTTTTCCTGATCTTGGCTTCCAATCTGCCACTCTCTTTGTCCATATATTGTCTTGCATTCTTGACACATGCCCCGCCCATCTCCATTTTGCTTCTTTTATTTTGTCTAGTATGTCTTTGACTTTGGTTTTGCTTCTGATTTCGGTATTTCTGATTTAGTCTCTTAATGAGATATGCAGCATTTGTCTCTCCATGGCTCTTTTTGAGTGGTAACAAGTTTCTGCTCAAGCTCTTTGGTTGTGGTCCAGGTCTCTGCACCATAGGTGATAGTGGGCAGGATACTCCGATTGAACATACAAGTTCTAAGTGACATTGGTAGAGTTTTGTCACAGAGGATGTCACGATATCTGCCAAGCAGCTCCGCCAGCCTTTATACGTAATAGGTTCTCTTCCCTGGTGTTTTCAATTTTACTGTCTTGCCTAGATACTTGTAAACTGTCCACTTTCTCTATCACATACTCTTCAATTTTCCATCTAACAGACTACATGTATATTGTTTTAAAATGGCACATCCCAGAAAATCAATGTTCCTACCCAAAATAATATACCATGGTCACTGGAATCTACTTGTTGATAGTCCAAGAAATCTTAAAACAACTCATTTAGATCTTGCCAAAATCTGAAATATACATGGTGCAGTGTATTGATCATGATATTAATCGAGAACATGATATTGTGAGTGTTAGAAGGTATTTCATTGTATTATATAATCATGAATCCGGCAAACAAATGGTTCATCCTGCAGCACCAGTCTTGCTTCCCAAGAGTGGCCCACTGGGCTGCTCACAATTCAATCCGATTTGTCCGGCTCCAATTCAGCGAGTCGGTCTTCATACCAATTTAAAATTCGAGAATAGTTTGAGGTCGTTTTGGCCTCAAGACCTTTCCACAGCGGTGCCCAGAGCACTTTTTTGGTGGTGGATTTGTCGCTTGTTATAAGAATTAAAAATATTATTATTAATTGAACTATGAATCCAGCATAAGAAAATCGCTAATACATGATGGTGCTATGACATATTTGAGGAATTAGGGAAAACTCTGTTAAAAAATCTGTTGAAGCACCATCATGATTTAGTTATTGTCCGATTTATGCTGTATCGATAGCCGAGACCAATTTGTATGTTTACAGGATGTGTGGTGATATAATAGTCGCTAAACTTACTGTATTCTTAATAAGTGTCCATCCATAGGTCAGACGGAAGTATCACTCCATACTTGTGTGTAGCCGAATACGCTGTCGTTATGTAATAAGATCACTAAGGTGGTGGTTTTGCATTTTCTGTAGTTCATGACCAGGGAAGCATGCTTTTCTATGGGGATGATTATGATAGCAGGCAACTTCAAAACATAGGTTTTTGGTTTTCTGTTTACCTGTTTGTCCAATAAACCTTCAAAACGTTCTTGGTAGGTGTTCTACAACCGATCAAGTGCAAATTGAAATTTGAATCCTCAAAAAATCTCCTGTCCCTTTTAATAATTTTTTTTTGAAATATGAACAAAAATGTCTTGATGTAGTCGACCACATTAACACACACCGCCCTATGTGCCAATTTAGTTAGTTTCATTGCTTCTAATATCCAAGCAGCTGGACAGATTTAACTCAAAATTTGTGATCAGATGTTTTTGGTGATATGCTTCCATGTGTGAGAGAAAACATTTGAAAAATTGGATAATGATCAGGTCACCCCACCTCAAATGAATAAGTAATTTTGTTGATTTAGTCTATTTTCTGACTGTGGTTAATTATTTTGATATGTCTCGTAGGATAACATTAATTCATAATAAAAACCAATGTTGGTGTTAATTAATCAAGTCTGGTTTTTATTTAGAGAATAAAGGTATGATTTAGGGAACCGGTACTCTCTTTACGACATATTGAAACCAAGGCGATACCATTATTTTAAGTGGAAGAACGAGGCCGGAGGCCGAGTTCTTCCACGCAAAAATAATGGTGTCGCCGGGTTCAATTCGTCATAAAGAGAGTACTGGTTCCCAAAATCATACCTTTATTCTCATTCTTAAACAGCTTTATCATTTAACGATACTTAACAGCTTAAATACAACAAGAATGGACTGCCACCACCCAGTGACAACAATCGAACAACCCGTTGAACGCAACAATCATACACAACGAGACGCAACGTTGGCAGGCGTGCGCAAACATAGCAAAATGCGGTATGACGCGAGCGCTTCAACCTAAAAATAATATCAATACGCAGCGCGTACTACCTGGGTTCAATTGTCGAATTGAACCCGGGCATCAGCCAATGAAATAGCTTACATTTTCACAGCTGTTTAAGAATTCCTCATAAGAGAATGGTTCATGTGCTTGATATTGATCATACACAATCTCTCTCCCTCCATGGGGTTTGGGCCATAATATTATACTCTTCTTACCAACTGCTGAAACTTAATTTTAACAGTTAAATTTAAACCAACCAAATCTAATTCTCATCATCAGTCCATAAAGCAAAGCATTATAATATGTGGATTTGGGGTTTTCCGTCCGGATGTTAATCTTTACCAAAATTTTACCAACAACGCGCACTCTATATAAAATAAATAGCGCATATATATTATATGGTGTTTTGTGTCATACAGTAATTTTTCTGTCATAACTGCAAAAACCGTTTGCTGTACAGAAATTTTACCAGTAACGAGTACTCATTGATTGCCTTGTAATTTTTGCGCCACAAAATGTGCGCGTAGTTTAAAGGAGGCGCCATAAACCGCAAGCGTGCATGGAGTGGTGCCTTTGTGTTTGATAGGAATTTCGGTTTAAAAAATGATTTCTGGTAGGAAACCAAAATCATATTTATTGAAATCTAACTCATTAGTTTATTATGGGTTGTCTTATATTGTTTCAGGAATGTATTTATATTACAAACATGTTATGTATTTGCTATTAAGCAAAGTAAAGCTCTTACTATTGAAAGGGTTTTCAGAACACATAAAAGCATGTTTTCTTCAGTCATTGATTATTTCTCTAATGCGAGTGATGTTTCCATTAACAGTGCCAAGAAAGTTTGACCGAAAAAATTGCAACAGAAACAATTTTTGTGTGTATTCATACTTCTAAATTGTAAAAGAATAATGTGTCAAAAATCTAGAAGATTCAAACAATACGGAACATGAAAAAAAAATGGAAAGTTTTGTAAGGGTCCAAAGTTGGAAAGGCTATCGTTTTGTTGCCATATTTACAGTCATAGAGTGCTCAGATTTTGACAAAACTAGTCTCAATTCTGGTATGGATATCCTAGCAGAAAATGCATTACTTTTCTGCATTTGACATTTTAGTTGTAAATAAGCCGTCAAGTATTAATGACCCAATAGGATATGTTAATTATGGTACATTTTGACCTTAATTACATGATTCAATTGGATCCTGGTCCTTTGCTTATATGAAGAATTTGGGACCATTTTGAAGAAAAAAAACTGAGCCATTCTGAAAATGTTACCCCAGATGACCTGTTCATTATTTGCCAGGTTTAATAACATCAACAATATATAACAAAACAAAACTTAGTACAAATATTCCTTGAAGTCGAATACTGGAAATATTAAGCCAAGATATTATTGCAAAATTGCGATATTTGAGGCACGATATTACGATATCAAAAGGCCCTCGATATGCCCCTGTTAAGTTCTTACATCTTTCAGTTTTTATCGCCCCACCGGGCCTAAAAAGACACGGGAGATTTTGAAACAGTTGTCTGTTCCATTTTGGTCGGTGACTTTTAGCTCTGTACAAAGCTTGGGCCAATGCCAGTCAAAACTTGATAAAAAACTTACACGGTTGTACTCTGATAGTGGTGGAGGTCATGTGGGGCCAATCCAAAAGGGGTATTCTTTGAACTCCGTGGAATTGGGGAACATATTTCTTACGTGATTTTGGGTACAAGACCCCTTCACTAAAATAAATTGACTTAAAACTGTGTTTTGATGCAGTTATTACCTTATACAGTTATTACTTCTGGCCAAAATCCGAAAATTTCCGGAAGAGTTAAAAGAGTACATCTCTCTGCAATTTGTTTTCCCGCTACAAATCAAATGCTACAAGCACCAATGAATAATTTATATCAATATGTGGTCGGATGATGAAACTTGGTGTGTGGTGAACATTCAGTGTCAACAATTTTCAAGGTTATGCAAATTCAAATCAGTTCAACTTTAAAATTCAAGTCTGTTGGTCATCAAGGTGAAATACTTCAAATTGGTTGTATGGTTCATAAACCCTTGTGGTGTTGTCAACATGTGATACAAACCCTAAAGAGGACACTGGCACATTTGAAAAATCGTGCACCCTCTAGAATGTTCAAAATTGTTTGCATGGTTGTTAGGCTTGTAAATAACCTTAAACCTCACCTGAAATTATTAAGACAAATCAGCGCGCTTACGGGTAAAAACGACAATTTTATAATTGTCGACCGGCGACACATTAATTCAGCAGACGCCGCCGAAATGGCATTTACACAAGAAACCACAGGCCAGAGTTGATTCCACGGCATGTGCACCTTGTTTCACCGGTCTGTGAACTCCTTTGTGTTTTTAATATCAATGAGTTACGGTTAGGATATTGTGTAATAGACAAGTTGTTGATTAAAGTTACGGCCAAAACTTTAAAGTTAGACCTACAAAATTTCCTGGATAGTCTTTAGCCTCTTATTAATGTTCCCATTGTTGGGTACTGTTGTTTTTTAGGTTGTAAAATACATTGATTATTCCAATGGCCTAGACTATCTTTGCGAGCAAATGAAGAAATTTGAGATATTTTCTGAAAATGTGGCAAGGGCCCGCTTAATTTCATATAATTAACAAGGCAACAGGGGGATTTGCAAGTTTCAATTTGCCGTATTTGTATTTTTTTAATACCCACAGAAACAATATTTTTCTATAGTTAAAAAACAAACATGAGGACTATCTTCCCTTTTGAGAGGAACGGGTTGAAATGTAGACATTTGATCCCAGATTAATTCACCTGTGAAGTATGTCAATTTAGACAAATAAAGCCACTTTCAAGAATAATCATGCTGCTCAAGTAACCTTACACGTTGTTTTCCAAAACTTGAACAGTGTTGGAAGGAGAGGAGGTAGGCAAGCATTTTTGAGGAGACCAAAGATTAAAGGCATTGAACAGTCAATGCCCATGCAACATGACCAGGGGCTAATTTGTGTTGGTCAAACATTGGTATTGACATAAGTCTACAATTGTTTAGGAATAGTGATTTGTAGATCTACGTTTTATCGTATTGGCCGATTACCGATATTTTTGTAAACCGATCGGCACGAGACCGATCCATATATTTTGAACAAGGCGAACTTGTATTACGCGATGCGTAAAAACTATGTCACCGACCGAAATGTTCGCGACATAACATGCCAAAAAGGCAACTGCAATGTATGAAGTGTACATACGAATCCAAAAATGGTTAATTTTGGTGAATGACGCAAGAAATCTTAAAATTCCGCTGGCAAAATCCGTAAAATCACTCAATTTAAGGAAAAATATATAATTTATTCAATTTGGCACCACTATTTTTGAAAAAATCGGTGAACACACATTTAAATTTGGGCCTGTACGGGGTCTGGAAAGGGGCGAAACACTGAATTTTAGTATTGTCCCATTTTCCAAGAAATCTAAACAGCGCTGGCAATCAAAACACTGATCCACATGCTGCAACCAGAACTAAAAAACCTTTCAATGAAAAACATGGGTTACTACATATGTTAATACCTTGGTTGTGGTATTAACTTTGCCTACCCCACCTAGCATTACATGATTTGGGACATATTATTAGCTCATTTGCATATTTATTTGCCCGAAATATGCCCAAAATCTAATCAGGTCAAGAACTCCTCAGTCCGCTTCCTTCCACCAAGTTACATTATTATACGCCTTACGGAACTCCAGAAAACTTGTACACAAGTCTTGCGGGAAAATTTTCATAAATTATGCAAATTAGATACTGAATTAGCATATTTTACACCCAAAATATAATCAGGTCAAGAACTCCTCAGTCCGCTTCCTTCCACCAAGTTATATCATCGTAGCCCATACGGAACTCCAGATAAATCGTACACAATATGGCCAAATGTTGACATTTTCTGTGCAATATTGAGTTTTTTCCCTTGACCTTTTTTCCCCTACCCCCTGACAGACCCAGGGGAAGACCCTGGGGGAATGAATTACATGGTGAGTAGGGGGTTTCCCCTTCTACAAAATACCAAATTTTGGCTACTCTAGCTCATCCAGAAAAAAAGATATGCCCAAATGTTCCAGGGTTAACATTTTTATCACGGACATACGGACATACATACGGACATACGGACGGAGCCCATTTTATAGTCCCTCCCGAACTTTGTTCGGCGGGGACAATGAGCACGTGTAAGGAATTTTCCATATCATAATACACACTACACATTTAAGGAAGTCATCTTGTTGTACTTGCTATTCAGACAACTCCTAAGAACTCCTAAGAAAATGGAATTTTAGAACAATAAAGTGGGATTTTCTTAGAGAAACTGAATGTTTATACTAGTGTGTTTGAACGCCAGAATGTGCTTGAACGCCACGGTGTACACGGCCGGTCATCATCTCCATTTCCATGTGCTTGCACATGTGACACGCCGAAGGGGTAGTAGAAAATGGTCAATTCAGTCATCCCTATGCTATTTTTAGACTTGGGGTTCCCTTGTTCGTATGATCACGTCGCTGAACTGGATTTATTCATTTTTTTAACTTTGCTTTTCATACAGTGAGTCGGTGACACTACTGATTTTTTTTAATGTACCGTTGTTTTAACTTGTGTTATTTGTATATGCTACTGCAAACTTGCTGTCTTTGATTGATAATTTCATTGATGAATATTGAATAATAATAAAGAAATATTATGAATGAAAGATTCTTACCTGTGTCTTGCTGTCCTTCTTGTGTAGTGTACAATCCATCAGATCATAATAAAAAATACATCGGTCCTCGGACCGCTTGTGTCGCCTGCCATTGCGGTTTCATTTTCAGTCTATTTTACAACTTGACCTCACATGACCTTTAACCTCGGTATGTGACATCTGACCTCATCAACAAATGAGGGATCACATGTTGCACCTATGACTAAAGTTTGGTTCCAATTGAACGTCAACTTTTCAAATGAGATCACAAGTACATTTCAGTCGATTTTACAACTTGACCTCACATGACCTTTAACCTCGGTATGTGACCTTTGACCTCATCAACAAATGGGGGATGCCATGTTGCACCTGTGACCCAAGTTTGGTTTGAATCCATCAAAGTATGTGGATATTACAGGCAAATGTTAACCCTTTTTCACAACAACAGACATCAACAACAGACATCAACTACAGTGGACAAAGTGATCCCTATGTGTCTTCCTGCCTTAGGGCAGGCGACACAAAAATCCAAGCAAAAAGTTCAAAATGTTCTTGTGGTCCAACTCACAAAGTTTAAACATCAAACTGATAAATTGGTAAAACTCAACTATAGCGAAGGTATAGCGAAATGATGTAATTCAGCATTGCTTACGCCCCTCTAGGGCTAAAGTTAACGCATATACTTGCAGTCGCTGCCGAGCGATTGGCATGCGCAATACCCGATTTCGACCCAAGATCAAGTCTTACACATGCTCAGAACACAAATCGCTCGCTGCGACAGCTAGTATATTACCGACTTTACAGACATCGGGGGTTCCCCAGCTGAAACAGTACCTTTTCTGAGATAGGGTTTCCCCGAATCTCTGAAGTGCATTGTTATGTTTTATTATAAAGCAATATATTTGTGAACAACCTGAAGAAAAGTTAAATGAATAGAAAAAATATAAACTCTTTCTTTTAATAATAAATAAATGTAGTCACTGTAGTAATTGAATCATGGTAAATAATTACGGGTAAGCAAGAAACCAAGACTAGGAGAATTATTGACTCATGAATACGTAGATCAAAATATAAAGTTGGAGGAATCACATCTCGCCTTGTCATTTTGTATACGAAGCCTGCGTTGTTGTTTATAATATTATCATGTTATAATGCGTGTCACTCGTATCGTATGCTGGCCTATACGGTTTGTTATAGTAGTAAATATTATTACTACAGCATTGTATTTTTATTTTTCTTGTTCGTTTTCGTAAATTTCTAAAATTCATGTGGTGTTGAAATGATCGGAGGGGTCGATCGGTACTAGGGGAGATTTTCCGATCACCGATACGATCTGACAAATATCGGTACCGATACCGATATACTGATCGGTACATCATTATTTAGGACAGAGCTCTTCAATGCCTCTATCCATTTCAATTCATTACCAGGAATGATTCTCACACATAATACAAAAGTACTTGAGAAAAGCGGCTGATGTGCAAAGTCACACGACGACACAAATTGCAATATTTTGAATAGTATAATCTGTTTATTATTAACAGCCACCTGTTTTTCTGTACTTTACCCCCATCTCGTCATATGTTCATACACAACATGTACATCTTTTATTACACATTATTCAACAAATATCCTTTGGTTTGAATATAGCAAACATCTTTGCTTATTTAACTACAAGCCATATCGTAGTAATAACCGACAAATACAAAGTATACAAATATTTGGAGAAATTGATAATTATAGCAACAGCATATTGAACATAATCACATTTTCTCTTTAGGTAACAAACAGGCTTGGCTTATAATACACATTTGAATGATATATACCAATTGGAAGTTAATAGCTCTTATATACAATATAATTTGACACAATGGTTCCAGTTTAAACTAAGTTGGATGGAACCAATTTAGATATATTTCCTGTGATCTTGAAGCTGGTGTTACATAATGTTAAAAATAGGAACCTTAAATTGGTTAAACTCAAACCAACATTATTACCACTTGCAATATCTTAATTGCAGTGATTGTCAAAGCACATTTCTACACCTTCCTCGTGACAAAAACTTGAATATTAATAACAACAGGCTTATAAAACATTCATTTTACTTGGCTCTTGCATCTCTTTAGTATTGTTATTCAAAAAAGAAGTTTGGGGTTTGAAAGGCGATATCCAATAAAACGTCTCTGATGGCAAAAAGAGGCAAATTCACAGAGCAGCCATTTTATAGACTATGTTAATGGTTATTAAATGTTTCTAGTGTAATTGCCAAATGCCTCCATGGATACAATAGATCAAGCTACCTTGAATTTTCTCTCCAATGCCATTTCGAGTGACTCAACTCGCATTCATTTCTCAATACGCGTATTTAGACGTGGAATGCATCGCAATAATAAAACCAATTTACATACAACACACAGAAACACATTCCACCAATAATAATAAATCCTCTAATAATGTTACAGATCTGTAACCAGTACTGCTCATACAGACAAATAAAACAACCAATCTAATAATGCATAGTATATAAGTTGCCATATATTTCAACTGACACCGGCAACTGATAAGTTTAATCTATATGTGGTAACAATTAACATATCTGTTTTCATATCCTTAACAAGGCGGCCATATGTTGCGAGCATTTACGATATCCCCAACTTTCATCTTTTACAAGAAATTACAATATTTAAATATGGGTTCTGTAACTTCAACAAGGTAACACAGAATTACTGTATGAGTGGAAATTTTCACGAGGTTTTTATTTTCACGAGTGAGCATAAAAACGTGAAAATATAAACTCGCGAAAATAACTTTTTGCAATAGATCTGTATTGCATTGATGTCAATACCGTGAAATTAAATTCTGCGCAATTGGTAAAACGGTTGTTAAAATTGTGAAAATATCTGTACGCAGAAATTTCCACTTATACAGTACACTGTGGTATTTTGTGGTCTAAAGTTTTGTTGGGATATTTTCATTGGACTTCTGTTAAACCACTGAATACCCTAACAGGCCAATACTTAATTAATTTTGATTAGAAATGTTACAACTAGGCACAAGACTAACATTAATGTTGATAGGTATTCAGGAGTTAACAAAATAACCTAAAGCTTATCCCTGAAAAAAATACTTTCTCCATGTCAAAAATCAACTTCATTGATAGGGTCGACCCTTCAGTGATGCACATACAGCTTGATATATTATTAACATAACCAAGTTCTTCCTAGCTATCAACCTTAACAACTAATGTATTCAATCACCCTCTCCTATCATAAATATTACACTATAGCTGATCAAAAATGTTACCAAATATTGCCAGTGTTAAATTAATGGGTATTCATAGTGGATGGCAGTTGACATGTGGTTGTTAAACAGCAACCTCTTACACAAAAGCACTTTTATGTGACTGGACCAAAATACCAACTTTTTGCTCATTTTATGAGCCAAGGTCATTGCTGAATTTATGTACAGATAATTGCATTGAAATTAATATCACATTATACACTTACGTAGTGGATGCTGCATAAAGAAAAACAAAAACATTTCAGTTCAAAACTGAAAATAAATATTGAACTTTTCTACCTGGACTAAAGTATAACTGAAGTACCCAGTTGTTCACTGTATTAACAAATCTGAGTAGTGTCTGGGTAAAAACAAACTTTCAAAGACAATTTCTGGGTAAATGGTCAAAAAGCAATACATTGTACCCTAGTTGCTATTCAAACAAAGCAAGCGATAAATTAAACTGCATTATACTCAAAATATGATGAATGCCGTAAAATCACATGTGTGATACTCGATAAACATCTCTGGTGATACACTACTATATGGCAAAGTTCATGAGTATAAACTATGCAAAAGTTGTGAAATGATCAATGTTACAGGACTACAAACATCTTCACCTCATGAATTCTACTAATGTTAAAATGAATGTGGCCTAATTTTATGCTAGAGGTTGTATCGCAAAGGCTGTATAGCCCGTCATAATCTTCATATAAATTCCATGTTAAGATGGCATGCAAAATTTCTCACTGCCATTACTCTGACTGGTATTAAATTGTTACCAACAATTCTCAATATAAACAGATACCTCTGGAAAAAGATGCATGTCATACATTTGGTGTGGACACACTTTGCCTACTGTAGGTAGCAGGTTTGCTTCACCTACGCTACATGCTACCACTGTTGATAAGACATCTTTCCTACCGACACTTTGCCTACTGTAGGTACAGGTTTGCTTCACCTACGCTACATGCTACCACTGTTGATAAGACATCTTTCCTACCGATACACTATTTTGCTAAATGCAGGTACGTACATGACCAAGGGGACAAGTTGGTCATCACATATCCTTCCCCCCCTCCCCCTGGCTACGCCACTGGTCTCAGCCAATTTAAAGTCATTCACATGTAAGTTTATTTGCAGTCAAGCCATGATTGGTCATGATCAAACCTCACTAAGCACCCATGTGTAAATGCACTGCAAGTCTGTAAGTGATTTTAATGGATCATGTGAATATTAATAGGATGTAGCATACATGTATGTGAAGAGCCCTAGATGGAAAAAATTAAAAATATTTGATGTGCCAAAAAAAAAAAAAAAAATAAACAAATAGCACCACTTTCAATTCAGCTATTCTTACTAGAATAAGAGAGCTCCATATATCATAGTGAAAATCAATGTGGAGTTCTGTAGACTTGTATTTTCCAAGCATTTCAAATTTTGCCCTGATCCCTCTGACATATTGTAGTGCACACTTTTTTCAAACAAAGTACTAACTTAAAATTCTATCATTCTCAAGAATTCCATTTGACTATTAAGCAGACAATATTGACTACCCTGGCACTTCAGATGATGTTGAGGGTGGTCAATCTTTCAACATAGTAAAACAGATGCCGAAATGTTAGATGCCTGTTACAAATTTTCAGTTTACAGTGGGATTAAAAATTACTTGGACAGGAGATATGCACACCTAAGTTACGCGCAACAAGCTACGCGGAGGTTTGGCGCATTCTTCAACCAATTACACGTCACAAAACAAGTTGCGATATTCCTCCTGGCTCACGCGTGTTCGATTCTGTCCAACAAATTATTAATCAGACTGTAGTAATTGCCTTTTTACAACTTTGCTTTGAAGATGACAAGCACCGTTGCATAGAAAAAACGCATATCCAAGACAAACAAAACTTTACAAAACATACATATTATACTCCATCCTGCTTGAAGCTTAAAGTGATGTCAATGTATTATGCAAACAGGGATACAGAAGTAACACAAGCATCACTCAACTTCATCTTGTTAATTAACACAAATCATATTGACAAACACATAGCTACCACAAAAATGTTAATAAAATCAAATAATAAATATTCTTAGCCAGAATAAGACTGACATAAAATTCTTTTATTGGAAATGGATTAGGGAATACCCCTCAACATTGGTTTATGGGCAGGTGCATTATGGTTTCCATGGTAACTAGCTGCCCTAAACTAGCAGTATATAAATTGTGGTCTCCAAGGAAACCACATAGTCCCATGTAAATGTATATGCACTGTAAATATCCATGAAAACCACAGGCACTTTATTTTCACAGTATTCTCTATTCTATTTCCAATTTCTTTTTCACTTGGGCTGATGATATTAAATAGCTGCATACGCCCTTCTGATAACATGTACCTATTGCAAAATGTTTATAATCATAAATATCTGTGTATTTCAAAAAATGTTCATTATAAAATCATCAACATATATAAATTAAATAACAAAGCTGTACAATCACCACCAGTACATCATATAGCATTGGTGGTGGCTTCAACAGAAAATCTCAAGGGCATTTTGTGTGTGTCACTGTATAGAATTTATGCCCCAATTATACAAAAGCAAGAAAAATCATGTTACAAAAGACAACATCTGTGTTCTAACAGTACACAGGCGCACTGTAGTAGTGCTTATCGGGACTATGCAGGAATTACTGGACTACATTTTCATCTGCACATTAGTCATCATGTCTCAAATGTCTGGTGAAGGACATCATTAAGAAAATATTTTAACACAACAATCATGTTCATATTCAGTCAATGGGATATTTGCCACTCTATGCTGATAAATTGCATTCAATTTGTGTTCTTAAAGTGAGCTAGCTAGACACAATGACACTTTCTTCATTTACCTTGTATCCAACATACAAGTCAGCTACCACTTCTATACTCTGTCCAGCCTCAAGTTTACAAAGTCAAAATGACGCCGTATACATTGTACCATTTTTCAGCGCGCGCATACTCAAAAAGCACAAGCGCAATGCAACTGAAAGGCGGTACTGGGTATACGCGTGCGTCGTCACTTCATACTTCAGACCGGACAAAGTATAATACTCAAGTCTCTTATGCCAAGAGAATGAACAACACAAGCCTTGTACGTATGTGGGCATGTAAGTTCCGAGGCAAAATTAGGTGCCAAAACCATGTCGGGTGCAGTCCCACTACAAGATCTCCAGCCTCAACCTCGCTACTCAGATTTTAGTATATTACACACACTGGCTCCTTGTATAATATTGGCAAACCCAATTCACGAGACATTAGAATTGATTAGTTTTAAAGATAGAATCACACAGAAAAACTGAAATCTCATGGACACAAACACTTTTCAACATAATTATATTATACCCTTCGCACCTGCTTATACCATGCTCTATTCAGTTATTAGAATAAAGCACATGATGTAGCATAGGTACAAAAAGTATTAGCTACGTTTGCGCGCGCCTGCCAATGTTGTGTCTTGTTGCGTTGATCGTTGTGTTCAACGGGTTGTTCGATTGTTGTCACTGGGTGGTGGCAGTCCTTTCTTGTTGTATTTAAGCCTTAAAGCATCGCAAAATTGGGTTAAAGGTGATCTTAAATGTCAAAGCTGTTTAAGAAAGAGAATAAAGGTATGATTTTGGGAACCGGTACTCTCTTTACGACGAATTGAAACCGGCGACACCATTATTTTTGCTTGGAAGAACTCGGCCTCCGGCATCGTTCTTCCACTTAAAATAATGGTATCGCCTTGGGTTCAATTCGTCGTAAAAAGAGTACCGGTTCCCAAAATCATACCAGATGTTCTGATGCGAAACTCAAAATTCTTATTCAATACTCACAGGAACAAAAGTAACCCACATTTCATATGTCAAATCTAACTACAATCTGTGTCTATTTGTTTTAAACCTTTTTACTCTCTTCTTACAAAACTAAATTATTACTGCAATCATAATCTACCATTTCTTAGCCTCTGATAATCAAATGCATACACCTCACACTTCCATAAAAAACAATTTGTCTATGTCACTCTATCAAACCATTTTCTATATTATCTTCTGCACATAAATTGATATACAAAAATAATTTAAATCTACCAATGAAATAAAACAATTTTCATACAATATCATTTGGCATACCCTAACAACAAACAGAAATATATGATGTAGCAATATCACCACAGTGCACTGTTTATGCACAGTTTACTGCCAGCACCATGGACAGAATAACTAATCATTCCCTCTCAACTTGGCAAAAAAGTGGAATAAAAGATGCAACAAGAGATTTCACATATAGGCATCCCTAAAAAAAAGAAAATTATAATTTTTGCACTAATGTAAAGCTTTCTATAAAAAATATCCCCATGTGAAATGATTAAGTTGCAAATCATTTCTTTGGTACAAAAACTGAAATTTTCTAATTTACTATAGGAGCAAATACTAATTTCAACCTGTTTTATATTGAAATTAAGCAGATCAAAATCGCCTTTTGTTTTCACTTTTGTGTAGCCAAATACAGGGTAAGAAATCTATTGGGGTCTTATCTATATGAAATCACTACATATGATGCCCTAAAATCTCTTGTTGCACCTTCAAAATAATTTGATACATATGTCCTAAAAATACAGGCTTGCATCTCACCAAAGGTAGCTGGTTTTCCATAAATATACACACCATTTGAAGAATAGCTACTTCTAAAAGAGAATTCGCGTTCAATATACCAATGTAATGTTAAACTACAAGTTACATTTAGAACTTCCATGAGGTTTAACCTTAAGCAATAACAGCACATTATTTTTGGAGAGCATGCCCAATTTTCATATTTGAAATGTTTGCACATTTTTGTTTGTAATTGTCTAGTAAACTATACCTGCAAATGGTAATGCTCAAAGTGTGTATTTGTCATAAAAGAAGTGATTTTGTAATTAGAATTAGGATCCCCAATTATAATTTAACGGTGGGGCTATAAATGCCAAATTTCTGTCCGTCCATTGTGAAATATAGTGCCACCTCATGATACTGACCTCTAACTTGATTTTCCTGCACCAATGGAACAACTATTGGATGAGCATAGACATGTACATGGCTCTATTTCCTAGCTGTTTCATATTAGAGGACCTTTCCAGCAGCCACTGAATTATTATCGGTATACAATATTATTCTAATTACAAAAGTCCTTCTTTTGCGATAGATAGACAAGTTCAAGCTTAACCATCCACAGGTATAGTTTACTAGCCAATTACCAATGCAACTGTGCAAAAATCCCAATTTTTTTTGGGGGGGGGGGAATTGGGGGCGCTCTTCAAAAATATGAGCCATTATTGCTTTAAATTGAAATCCTTGTTGTGCTGTTGAATAAATACAAGCTTACTCTATCACCAAACAGTGTGCACCAATGTGTTAGTAAAGCTGAAATCAGTTTTGCCTGAAAACAATGACACATATTTGCTATGACACATTTTAAGTAAACTTCCAAATTCATTTTTAATCTACCAAGCCCCCCCCAAAAAAAAATAGTATTGATATTGTTAGTGTTAAAGGCTGACTCAGATTTCCCGATGAGGGCGCACTCAATTTTCAAACAAATCACTTTTTTACATACACATAATGCTTGTCCGTGCACTAATCACTGTGTGAAATAACTAACCTCAAATCGAAGTCCTTCGTATAGAAAATCACAACTTTGTTACAAAATTCCGGATCCGGAAATTTTGTTAGTACATGGTATCCTATGGCACTGTTGTACTGTGCATAAATGTTAACTGAATGAAAACGGAAAATCTGATTAATCTTCAACTTTGGAATTAAGCATTTAAGGTGACTATCTTTAGTTCTAGATGATTATTTTCCTTTACTACACATTTCTGAGTCGGCCTTTAAGATTGGCTTGGTAGCAGGTCTATAATGTACAGGCCACCAGTAACACAGAAACAGATTGTAACTCACAACATACACATGTAAGAATAAACAGCTGGCTCTGTATTGCATTGCCCTTGACTTTTTCCCAGGGACTGTTTTACAGTGACATGTTTGATTAAATGTGTTTATTTCAAATTGTGATGCACAATGTTTTGAAATGTATTCATCCTTTCATTTTTTTTTGCCTTTTGCACAGGCTGATATTATTAATATTATGTACCTTTTCTCATTCTTGTTTTTGTCCTTGGTGTAAAGTAATCTTTTTTATCAATGTTAAATGATGCATATCAATGAAAATTTTCTTTGTACCTATGATCCCATTAAGAAATCTTAAATAGCTGTTTTAACACAAATTTTAAATTAAAAAAAAAAATGCTTTTGGAGTGAACATGAACTCCAAAAACATTTTCTAGAGGTAGTAATACATTATGTTCGCTTAATGATTTGAGATCTCAAAAATAATACGAGCCATTTCACCAAAGCATATTAACTGGATTATCTCATCTTCAAAAATTATGCCCTTTTGTTATTTTGTTCATACCCATTGCACTATCTGTGTAATTTGCCATTTTTTAACTAAAACAGACAAAAATCTTTACTTTGGCTTTAATGTGACACTAAAAATTTTCAAGAGGAATTCAAACGTTTCAAGATATTGAAATTAATCAAAGAGGTATATAATCTTATGTAAAGAACTTTTGAACAAGCTTTTAGTCATAAAAACAAATTTGCCATTTATTTCAGAGGTTAACCACATAAGTGCCTCCTGCCCTGTGGCTAAATATTCCCATATTTGTCATATTAAATTTTAACTTGACATCTATGGTAAAAGAAACTTTCCATTCATGCAATCTCTTCTACAAGACTAAAGAGAGAAAAACCAATTTAAATGTTAACTAAAAACACTTTCAGTACTTATGTCTGATTTGAGCCAGCTTACAAATAGATTAAAACAGTTAGTAGCGCTACTGTATGCGAGGTAGCAAAATGTATACCTGATTAATAACTACATGTTAGCATGATATATTTCCAAGATGCACTCTTTAAAAGGCTACTTGAACAGCCAGGCTTGCCCAAAATATAAGTTAAAGGATTCAAAATTTCAAACATATAACATAAATACATATATACAGATTTAATACCAGAATTTGCAAATGACACTTCAGCTATTCCACAAGTCCCAGCATTTGAACCGGGGTATATTAGTCTGAAAACTTTGAATTCATGAAAATCTTGAATTTTTCAAATCTTTTGTAAAAAATGTGCTTGCTTCTATTTATAAACGTTGGCAGCCAATGCAGCTTACAGAACATATGAGTATAGACATTGATACATAAAATGGTAGTATATTTGCTAGTACAAAATATAAAGGTTCAGTTTGTGGCAATGACGATGGTATATTGCAGTTGCACTCTTGTACATTTGTCACTAGACTGGTGAGCAGCTTTTGTGGGTAGGTTAATATCTAACCCATTAGGCTTATGTAGCAGTTTGAGAAAGCTACATTTATCAGCAGCATGGCTTATGGCTTGTGGGAACAAAAATAATTCAACAAGCTGTTTGAATTAAAGCCATGCTGATTTGGGTTCAGAGCAAGCGATTTATTCTCCTAAAGACTCCCAAAGACTGATATTCCACTATGAGGACTATGAAGTCCCAATAACTTCAACAGAATGACTACATCTTGAAAATAATTGCTTGCCGAGATTAAACAATTGTTATTTGTGATTGTCATTACACCAGTGCCCATAATTGGCTCTTCCTTTGAAATCTGCAACACCCTGTGGAAGATAAAGGTAAGATCTTTCACAGAGGGAGGATGGATATCAAATGGAATAGCCCATTGGTAACTACATTTGAAATCTCTTCTCTTTGAAAATTCTGGTTAAATCTTCCATAACAAGATAAATTGCAACTGGAATAATTATGGAAAATTCAGGTAAAGTTTTCCACCGGTTGAGCATGGACCCTTTGATTTCTTTCCATCATACGAGCTGTTTGAATATAATAATCACACTACATGTGTGTTAACCCAATGGAAGTTGGACGGTGATGTCGACCCTTGCGATCGACAATTGGCAAGGTAATCGCTGGCGGTGCACCGTATTGCGAAATGCGAGAATTACTGTATATCGATTGATCAATCACTATCAATACTTAGCCATTCCTCAGGTGTTTGGATTTAACTGTTAACTGTAAGTGACACTCACTCCAGCTCTAGTGACTGTGGATTCCATTTAAGGGGCAGTCATTTTTCCCAGTTACACACAGAGTAGACATCACAGAATCAAGATGCCCAACTGTTGTGGATTTTGAAAGCACCGTAGGAGACAGGTGACGATTACAAACACTAATCGTTAAATTGCTCCACCTCCAGGATTTATTTTGCAAAGCATTGATGGCACCATATTGCAAGTAGCCCACAATGTTAAGACGCTTCTTTGTCATACTTTATGATGCATTCCTGTAATAAATCCTTACAATGCATATAAATAGTAAAATGGCATTTGTGCCTATGCCTTTCATAACTAAATTGGTGAATTGTACCCCACAATTACAAATAAGGACAACTTACTCCAGATTTATGGAAATGGCTGGTATATTAAAAAATGATTTTAAAGAGTGTACTAAGAGAAAGACACAATTCTTTATTTGTCAACTGGTTCGTATCATGGTACAAATATCATCTGTAACAGACACCATGTTGACCAAGGACCCCATGCCCGACACGGTACCACCATCACTTTTCACTAACTGGTATCCACTATACGCCTCAGTTTCTATACTGGACCACTATCTGTAGTCAATCTGACAAATTCCCCTGCATAATACAAAGAGTAAGTTTGTTCTGAGAAGGATACGCATCCTGAGTAGCATAACGTAAATATTTTTCCTGCTCACTACTCTCCCAATCTCCGCAAAAATTCAACTCCTCTTTTGAAAATTAACAAATATGGGATTGTGTTATTTTGACTGCAAGTTCTTTGACTGCTAGCAGATTGTTTCACATTAAACCTGAACAATCATCAAAATGATCATGACATTCCATGAAATACTCTGCATTTCCTGACATTTGTTCAAGCAACCCAGTTGTTACAAAACAGTTACATAATCACTAAGGCAGTGCGCAGAGACCAGTAAACATATGAATAAATTTAGAATTGTAATCCTATCTGTGATCTACCTGGGAATGTCAGTTAAATGTCAAGTCCAAGTCAAATTTGTGGAGAAAGGAATAATAGTCAGCTTTTGTGTGCACCTTCTATTGTAGTGGGGGACTGTAATGAACAATCTTATGTGAGTGTGCAATCCGGATAAAAAACTGTGATTTTGTGTTACCCATGGTTACTTTATACAATTGTCATCAAAAAATTGATGGAAGCACTGCCACACCCCTTTCATGCCCCCTGCTTGGATTTCATGTTACACAGGGGTAACCTTTTTAAAATGTTTCGCGATTGTGTTGGAAAGCACACCATTATGTCCTGGTCTTGGTTAGCAATGATTCTCAAAAAGTATAGTTTATATTACCTGTGGACTTCTAGTGGTAGAGATTACGGGATAAAAACGTAGATGTAAAAAAGTCAATTTTGGTTTGTACAGGGGTCAACAATTAAAGTTTGCTCCCATTTTTTTGTAAAATGTTGTTTCAAATTGTTGGTTTAGCTCATAGAATGAATATAGGAAGAGTGTTTGACGATCTTACGTGTCTGGTTATTAACAAATGGCAAAAAAAATTAAAGTCACAGCTATTGGCAGCTATTGGCTTCTATTGACCTGTTACCTATTTTGTTGAATAACGTGAAAACCTACGCCTACCATATAAGAGCAAACTATTCCTATCCTTATTCAATCCCTTACGCGAGGGAAACAATTTGCACCACATATTACCGAATCAAGCAACTTTTAACTTTGCACCCATGTACACAACCACAATTCTTTTTCACACCATTCAACCCATTTTTAACTTACAGTTTTTTTATAACCAAACCAAATATACCCCATAACTCCGAACTATAAGCCATAGTAGTGTACCTATACTTTGGAATCCTTGTGACCAGACATATACCATGGTGTGCTTTTTTAAACCATTCATTAACATTTAAATTTTGACCCTGTAATACCCTTGCAACCCCAGCCTGAGGGAAGCCATTAAGGGGTTTTGGCAAGTGCTTCCATCATTTTTATGATTATCAATGCCTTAGTACTTGTGTGCAAAATTCACAATTTTATCCGGAAGAGCACGCTCTTACACTACAGTCCCCTTCTATGGAGTAAACACTGTCATCCGTAAGGTGTAAAAGACTAGCTTCAAGGTGGCTTACCAGAAGTAACAAGGTGGATTTTTGTAGTCTTAAATCATCAATTAAATTATCGTTAATTGGAATAATATTGTAATTTAAAATCCCTGCAAATGTTGACTTCTATTAAGTCTAAAGGATTCATAAAAAGAGGCTTAAAATACCAAGTAAAATCAGGCCATTTTGTTTTTGTACATTGGGTACAAGCTGATTCACTCCTCCAATTTAAATCACATCGCTATCCATGATAGTATTGGGATTTAGACAAACACAGCCATTTTGTGTCCACCTGTTCTGCCCTATACAATTGTTTAAAAAGTAGTTTTGCAGTATTTTTGTGAAATTGGGAGTAGCTTTAATTATTGCAAAAGCTTTTCTGTGCATATTATAATTTGATTTCCTTTGTTGACTCCTGACAAGACTACCCCCCCCCTATCAACAACTGTAACTGAAAGGAGACAATTATTAAACCTTGTAATTAACATGCCATTGGGTTCCCCAGTTTAAGGTTTTCACCGTAATGTGTAGTAATTCCAGTTGCCAACCTCGTAAGCATTAACCACAAGTCTCTTCGCATAACCACCTTGTGTGAGATGCATACGAATGTCAGTCCTCACAAATTCTTTATGTCATCTTGCATACAACCAGATGCCTACTTTGACAATCTCATTCCAACTCAACATAAAATGAAATAGCAAACTTCACTATGAGCTAGTAAATCTCATTTTCCCTTGGCAACATGTCAGTACCTTCCATTCCGCCCGTGTAGTTAGAAAATACACCCCCTGTTTTTTGTTGAAGATATGAATACCCAGATCACACACAAGATCATTTCATGTCCAATGTTGGTACAAGTACAAACGCACTGAACTGTTCCTTGGTGGAGAGCATATTTAACTCATAGTGCTTGTAAAATGTATTTGGGCTTTTTGGAAAGGACATTTGTCGTGTTTATTTCTTCTAGGTCAAGTCATACCAAGTCTCCATCTCATTCACTTACTTACCAATGTTTAGAAGTTGGGCAGCTCTTCAATACCAGGAACCACCCCAAAGTTATTTTCCTTTTTTCTACACATAAATAATGTCAATTTAAATCAGAGAGTTTTCAAGTATCAAACTAATAAATATGGGACAACTTGTAGGTAGTGTGGGGGGAAATGGTCAAATAAGATGCTCTATTGTTAAGGGCTACAACAAACCAGGGAAGATATGAAAGGGGTTGATGGACATCAGAGCTAACATGTCCTGAATAGTTTTAAGACAAAGAACATCAGATTCAATATGGTTTCTTTCAACCTCTGTCTCCATTCCAATTTCTTCTCAATCTGTCAGATAAATAGGATACAATCGCCTTCACATTTTCTCATAACATTTGTGTCTGTTTTATGATCACCTTGTGTTTACCTCATGCCCTCTTTTGCAGATCAGCACTGGGTCTTGGAAACCATAATTGGGGGGAAGGAAGAATCTTAAGAATTGAAAGAACAACATCCATGTGTCCTCAGAATGTATGTGCATTCCTGCAGACACCACATCCACGATCAAATTCTTCTCCTGTGGGCGGGTTGCTCAACAATTAGTGGACACTCGTCTCCTCCCCTGCTTGCTCTTGACCTATGATAGTCAAAATAATCTATGTTAAAAAAGCTTGTAAAGACAATACCAACTCTGATGTGATATACAGGCATATGAGTGATATTTAAAAAAATTAGGAAGATTGCTGAGGCATAATAATATGTTTCTTCAGGTACCAGATAGGGGAAATTCCAAGGCGGGTTATTGGAAGGCATCCCATTAACATTTTTATCATTAAATCATGTGGTTTTTCTTGCCGCTAACTGCTGTATTGTTTGTCATATTCCCTTGGACATGATATACACATTCGTACTCTTTGCGATGAACTGCGCTTATGTGCAATATAGTGGTGTGTCATATTCACAGGAAAGCGGGCGCACATAGTTCCTTTCCCAAGGGATTTTGACAAATACTACATTTGCAATTAAAAAAATGTGCTACCTAACCCCCGACACCTTTTTTTTCTCACATCTTTGAATCTTGAAGCGGAATTTTTTTGTTCGTGCTTCGCAATGGTTAGTATTCACCCTTTTCAATATTTCAGTTCTTTTTAAGTATGACGAAGTATAACCAAGTTCACAAAATAATTACATTTTGAATCCCTAAATTTTTCCAACCCATTTTGAAAAAATAAATGCTCAAATAAACAAAGAGTTTCTTCTGCTATTGCTTGCAAGCACCATCTTTGAGCTCGTCTTTTTAGGAAACACAAACAAACACGCAAAACGATTTGGCTCAAACCACTTTCCAGGATAAGGTAATGCTGTCATAGTTCCCTGCGGAGAGTAAAATCCCATATATTTACTTCTTGTTTCTAGAACACACATTCTCATGATAGGAGTTAATTTATAAAATTACTAAGTAGGTCAGAATCGATATTTCTTTCTACATCAAAAATCTGGAAATTCTCGAAAATTTTTAAAATCCTTGTGTCATTGGCCTTTAAAATATTCCAACATGTTTAACATAGAAATATCTCAAACTGACCTGCCTAGTATTATCTTAAGACTAACCAGCTGACAATGAGGTAGTTCACATCTTAGTGATCCTTTGTGATTCTCTGGAAGTCATCGTGACAAGCATTGCAGAAATGTTTCGTTACCCAAACAGAGAACCTGCCACAGAACACATTATCTGCCCTTGTATTCCAAGAAGTCAGTGCCGTGTTTTGGGACCACCAATCTTGAAAAACAAAAATATCAAAGTAAAAGGATTTTAGTACTGATTACTTACTCTTGTATTAATGCTTGGAAGTCAAACAAGCTGATGACTGTACTTGACTGTCCTTAAATTTTGGATTACAAGCTCATTGCTTTCCTCCCTCATCAGTTTTCTATCACTTGTTGATCAAATAACCATAAAAGTGCAATTAGTTATGGAGACCTTGTCTTGCTGAGTACTTGGGTTACACTTGGGAATGTCTCAAGAGAGGATATGAGACAAGATAATGGCATAGCTACTTTTGTCATATGAGTATTTTTTAAATGTTGACCCTAACAATTTTTGACCTTGACCCCTTAACAAAAGGTCCCCATTTAACTTTTATTATGCAATTTTCATTCACCGAGACCAACATGCTGGATAGATATTTGTCATTTGAACATGGTCCTAATTTGACCTTTGCCCCATGAACTACAGTTCACAGAAAGAAGCCACCATTAACTTCCTGTATCTATTAAAAAGACCAACAGACAAATACCAATTTTTGGTCATCTGAGCTTGATTGAAAATCAATCCGTTTGATTCCAGTCACCCTGTACATAATCATTGATCTAATATTAGATACTGCTTTATAACCCTCGGCCAAAGCAGATGGATATAGCAAGTTACAACATCAAGAGGGCCATGTGTGGTACGTTGGATACAACGACGCGACTCATTACCCAAAGGTCGACTCATGACCCCAAGGTCCTGGGTTCGAGTCCGATGAGGACAATTGTTGTGGCATTGGGCACGGACTTGACCCCTCGCTGCCCTCTCCACACAGGTGGCTAAATGGGGAGCTTGTTAGGAATATTGTCATTGAGTGCCACCCACGGTATGAGTATGCCTTTGAACATTTTGTAAGGCATTTGACATATTCTAGTGGCAAGCGGATAAATGATGAAGCGCTGTTGATACATTGTGAAAGACTCTATTTAATGTCGACTTTATTTTATTTTTTAAACACTAAATCTGTGAAACCCACATCATGTGATAGATTTTTAGAAAAATAATTCGGAACCCTTGTGTGTTGCACTGTTTGCGAAATGGACCCCTTTGGTGATCATAGCACTTTATTTTGCAATAATAGTGTTTTATTGATGTTGACAAAAGTTTCACAAGGTCACATTGGGAGTCATAAGGTTTTACAGTATCATGGCAAACTACAAGTCCCACAGTTATTGTACTCACCTGTGCTCTTGACACATCTGAGCAGGCACCACCTCCAACTCAGCAGGATCATAGTCTTTTCTATTCTTGAAGCACTGCCTCCTGGTCACAAACACATCGGGCCTCACCACCATAGTAAGCCTGTGGGGTAAACACCCACCAATTATTTACTTTACTTAGCTAGGGTTTAGTGTTTTAGCAGTGAATTTAGTAAAGCAAATATTTCAACCAAATTAAGTTTGGAGTTTGTATGAGTCATTATGTAAATAAAGTTTCACTTAATAGGAAAACTTAGAGAATAAATTGTGATTTTGGGAACTGGTACTCTCTTTACGACGAATTGAAATCGAGGTGATACCATTATTTTTGCATGAAAGAACTTGGCCTCCGGCCTCGTTCTTCCACTTAAAATAATGCTGTCCCCGGTTTCAATTTGTTGTAAACAGAGTACCTGTTCCCAAAATCATACCTTTGTTCTCATTCTTAAACAGCTTTATCATTTAAGGTCATCTTTAACCCAATTTTGCAATCCTTATTATTTAAATACAATAAGAAAGGACTACCACCACCCAGTGAGAAAAATATCAAACAACCCGTTGAACACAATGAACATAAGCAATATACAATTTTATCATTTGGAAACTGCTTTAAAAAGTATACAAAGGATGTTTTACAATACAACCAGTTATCACTCCAAGTAATAGCAGATACATGTAGGCTGGAAGCTTAGGTCTCAAATTAGCAATTGAACCACAATCTACACAGCATTTGAAAGTGAGTTACCAGAGTGTAAATCTCAATTGTCAAGTTTCCCAACTATATGAAAAGCAGTGAAAGTAATTGATTGTTCTCAGCTCTGCTTCTACTTTGATTCCTAATATAGCTGGCCTGTGTAACATCAGTGACCACAAAATAAGTTACTTTTTGTTGTGTTTGAAGATGTCTATCTCTGGAAAACACTAAGCGCTACATACAAGACATCTACTTGCATACCCACCTTCTTGCATTTAAAGCACACATAGTAAGCGTATCTATTCATAGCAAAGCCTGCTGTGTCATTATAGAATCTTGCTCCCGGGGTAGTCACTGCCTCACATTTGTGTAAGCCTTCGTATTCCAGTCTCATTAAAGCTTTCCGCCTTACGTCGGCTTTCAGGCCCTTGATTGGTGTAAGTACATCTTTGAGGGACTTGTGCTCAATGCCATTCTGTTGAAGTAATATTTCAAAATTATCGTAGAGTCTCACTTTCATGTTATATGAGGAAAATTGGTTGAAAATGTAGTTCAATTCACACAAAACACTACAGTACACTACCATTTTTTCACAAATGATGGAAACATTTTAGGAGTATATTTTCTGAGTGATTGCTGCTTATCATGAACCATAACTCTTTCATATAACAGGATAAATTCCAAATTAACTATGAAGGCTTACCTTGCATATGGGGCATAATGAGAAGCCAAAAGTGATGCGTGGACCAACCAACGCTTCGTAATCACTTCCTTGCAACAATTCTGATGAAACACATGGCCACATTCCAACTGCAAAAAACAATAAACAAATCCATGGATATCAATGATCTCAAACTCGTATGACCTTCCATGACTAAACAGCAAAAAGTTTGACTGGAATTTTTGTGTAATCTTAGCTCTGAGCACCACAAATGGCCTGCAAACATCACTTCAATCAATATCCATCTTTTTTTAATCTACATGCTCACCTTCTCTAAATTTTACAAAAATTTACAGTTTTTCTGTTAGTTTTGCTCATTTTCTGGAAATTTCAAGCCCCAAATAAAACATTCATGACTTTTCTGCAACTTTTCCCAAATTCCTTATCTGTCAAATCAATAGTGAAATGCAGCTAATGTCAGTAACATATCTGCGACACTGCTCAAAAAGAGAACATTACCAAAGCCAGGATTCTCAGAGAATTCCCCATTTTTAATTTCCAGGTGTTCTCCAACGTAATTTTATGATTTAGTGAAATTCCAAATGACTTCACTTCTCTGATTAGACAATTTGTCTTCACAAATGATAATTTGCATTAAATTCTATAAAAAAATGAGATTTAAGACTTTCAAAAGTAAACTCCATGGGTGGGGGGGGCAAAGTTTTCTTTTCCAGGTTTTCCAGGCCTGGAAAGCATTTTCCTCTTCTACAAGGTTTTCTAAGTTGTATGGCAAACCTGAATGCCCAATATGACCAATTTGTTAAATTTCCCTTTACCAATACATACCTGTATAGCTGGTGCACACGCCAGTGCCTCAGTGAAGCATATCATACACATGTCATCTGCATCTTGTTTGAGTGTAGGATCTCTACTACAGCCATGCAGACAAGGTAAGCAGGTCTCTTCATCCTTCACACCTCCACACAGGTGACTACAAGGGTGGGTCTTCACACAAGCATTAGCTATGTGTTTCTGTTGGAACATCATCATATTGTGATTAAAGGTGCAACAAGAGATTTCACATATCAGGTGTCCCTAAAAAAATTGAACGTACTGATTTTTGTCCTGATGTAAAGCTTTCCATCAAAAATATCCCCATCCGAAAGGATTAAGCTGAGAAATGTTTCTTTGGTACAAACATTTTCTAATTTCGTATAGGAGCAAATACGAAATTCAACCTATGTTTTATATTGAAATATAAGCAAATCAGAATCACCTTTTTCCTCTCTTTTAAGGCATTTCTGTAGCCAAATAAAAGATAAGAAATCTATTTTATGTCTAGTCTACATGAAATTACTATTGTGACACAATATTTGGGTGCCTCAAAAATCTCTTGTTCACCTTTAATGATTAATTCCTATTTTAAATAATGTACCTTTTTGTACAATTTTAATTTATGAAAATGTTATTCAAATTTTTGAGTGTCCTATGTTTTCTAAATTACCAGTTATTGGCTTCTAAGGCAGCAATTTTGGCTACCCCATGGCTGCCGTCTTGAATTTGAAGCATGTTAACCATATAAAAATATACAATGCAAGATTTTACGTTGCAAAACATATCTAGGCATTTCAGTTCAATTTTAATCTCAATAGGTTGCTACTATGGCACTATTTCTGAATCGGTGATTTTTCAGGCTGCTGTTTTGAACACCAACTTGGAAATTTATAGAGGGGTCATTTCTTAAAGGTGTGTTCCGATCGTCTTTGGGACCCGTTTTACCCGGAAGTAGTATTGATTTTGATATCAGATGAAAGGTCGTATTTTTCTCGCTGTCGTCCTGAAATTTGAGCCCTGAAATCCATTTCATTCCCAAGATGTAAACAAAAACACTGCCGTTTTAATGGTTAACCATCAATATTAGCACAGTAGTGAATAGGGCTTTGCAATATGAATTATTGCTTCTACCATCAAAACCGCAAGTTTGTTTCCCACAGTACTTGATGGGGAGTATATGCAAGTGCCATTGTGCATTGTGTTCTCAAGTAGAGAACACAATACGCATAAATCGGAACAAGCACCTTTAATGATGTCATTATCCAAAATGTGTGAAGGCTCCTCAAAGTAGCTAAAAAGTGTTTATTGTTGAGTCCTGGGGGTAATGCAAAGGGCCAAATCAGCTTCCCAACTACGCATTGATAAGACCTACCTGACAATCAGGATCTTCACATACGCTGCCCGCAGCATGAAGACCACTGGTGGCTGAGGAGCCACAGAAACGACACACACCCAGGGTAGCACCAGTACCACTGCCATTAGAATTACCTACAAAACAAATAAACAAGGTCACTTACATTAGATGAAAGCTAGAATTAGGACTAAGCTCATTTATTCTTAAAGGTCCATGACTCAATCAGCCTCATCCACAGGACCCCCTATTTTAGTGGAAGTGGTTCAAAATATTGGTGCTGCCACTGGCTTGGTTTCATTTGGAAAACTAGGATTTCTTCTTTTTTATATCTCAAAAATTGGTTACAAAATATTTGGGTATTGGGAATAGATGAAGAGAGAACTTAAAGGTGTATTTTGTGATCCTAGCACTTTCATATGTTTATGATCCAGTAGATATCCTCAAGAAAGGTTATTTTCCATAAGTTGATTCTGATGGTGCGTTTTGATGTTATGAGCAAATGTTCCTTTCACGGTGCCCTATAGGCCACCTTATAGTAAATAGAGTAGTACAAATTTCTTCCAGAATAGATTGAATCTGCACATAAGATTAGGCACACATATTATACTTAGGCAACGATTTAGTATAAAAATATAAACTTTTTTTAAAGGTCCATGGACAGGGCTGAGTAGACATTTCTAATTTCTTACATTTTCGTACCTCAACCGGATCCTGATAATATCGCAACAACAGATTTTAAAAAGTGAACATCGGGAAAGTGTTAAATTTCAAGGAAAAGATACCCAAACTGGCAGGCCTTCTCCTGTTTTCGCGAACGCGGTAGCAAGATGCTGGAGTTGGATTTGACCACGTTTAATGACGTCTCAGAGTCAATGTAACAGTTTTGTAACAAAAGCTCACACGTGGGCTAACCGCCACCGCACACTCCAGGATACTTCTCCTTGTCGGTTTCTTTATGGAACTTGAATATAAGCTATTCGGTTTGATCTCCTTGTCGGTACGGTCACCGCGGGTGCAGCCGTCGACAATACGGCACATTATAATCGAATTTTAAGCATCAAATCCAGAAATATGCCAATGATACAAACACGTACGAACGCATATCACGAGAAGTCAACGTTTAGTATGCAAGAAAACTGGGCCACGCGCACGTCCCGTTCCTCGATGACGATCATGACGCGTATGGCGTACCGCGTATTTGTTGAGTCGGAAGTCATCTGGGTCACGCTTGCCAGCACGATAATCACTTTCATTTTGAATTTCCTTTGAAAGCTTGTCCAAAAACACATGATATTATGCCAATTTTTTATCAAATATACGGTTTCGCAATTACTGCTCATGCAGAGTTTACATTGATACCAATAAATAATATGGAAATGAAACCATTTTTGGTCGGTATTTTAAGTATGTTTAAAAAGCAGGTCCTATGACCTTTAAGTCGAGGGGACGAGGCTGAGGATCACAAAATGCCCCTTTAAATATAGCAGCTTGTTTATGCCCTGTACCAGGTATGTAACATTTACCTGAGGATCCCTCCTTGAACTCCACCATAGCCTTGAGAGTTTTAGAGTCAGCCAATGTCATGATCCAAAACAGCCTACTCCGACCACATCCTTCATGAAGGTCTACTTTAATGCTCCTCTTCCTCCTTGAAAACCTGGTAAGAAACCCACAAATGAAATTTGTTATATACTGCATGCTTATCAACTCATAGAGGGTGAAACCAATACACATATTGCCTTGTGTTTGCACTGTACTAGGCATATATCTTACTATACAAGCAGTTCTCGAACCAAAAAGTGTCGCTGCTTTTTTGCGGTCCACCTTTCTGCACTCCTCTTTTATAACTTGACCTCAGAGGACCTTTGCAATTAACCCTGAAACTTTATCATATGAATGGTCCCTATTGCATGTAAGGCCTAAATTTGGTTGCAATGGGCTTTAACCTTTGACAAAAAATGACAATTTGATGTTTTTCAGCCCATAACTTGACATCAGATGACCTTTGACCTAGGGTATGTGACCCTTGACCACATTTTCATATAAAGGGTCTCCAAGGGGCATACATGTACCAAGTCTGTTGTATAGTCGGGGGGGGGGGAAGAATAAGGCGACCAATTGCGCGTCTGACGTAATTGACGGTGCAGAACAATTCGGACCGTGAAGAATATTCGTGAACATGAATGCTTATTAAAACAGAAAGTTAAGTTTACTTACGTGAATTATTGTGTCCATGTGCGAAAACCCGACTCAATAGGGCATTTTTTGACATTTTAAATCATATTTTTTCGAACATGCCCCGCCCATACTAACATTCAAACCAATCACAGTCCGCACCACGCTGATTGACAAACCATACGCGCAATTGGTCGTCTAATTCTGTCTCTGACTTTTAGCAAGTGGACTTTTTCTTCTTGAATATTTCGTCTTTGATGTTTTAGCCCATTTATAACTTTATCTCAAGGACCTTGGACCTTGGTATGGGACCCTTTGACCTTGGTATATGACTTGACCTCATTATCTTACGAAGGTTCCCACAGGGCATCAATAATTCAAGTTCTTAGCTATTGGACTAAGCTCAAATGACAGCCAATTTGATGTTTTCAGACTTATTTTATACTTGACCTCACATGCCCTATGACCTTGTATGTGACCCTTTGACCTTCATATGTGGAGGTTTCCACGGGGCATCTATGATCCAATTTCTAGAGCAGTGACTTTTACCTCTCGAATGAGGAAACTTATTCAAAACTTTAACCTTTGAAAAACACGGCCATACGGGCACCGGTCAGACAGAATAAGGACTGGTAAGTGTAGCCTCCTGCAATTTTGCTGGCGACACAAACATGGTATCGTTATAGTGTTTTAAACGTAATTCTACAAATCACCTCTTGTGATTGCTTAATGAACTGTGGCATGTTAATTATAAAATGGTATTGTTGTAGTGTTTGAAATAAAAGAAGTTTTGCTGCAACCACCCCCCATTGAAAATGGCTGGGATGCCCCTGATTCTAATACACTTCAGAAGTCTTACTACATTGTTATATTACTTGAACAAAAGCAAAAATAAGACATGATGAAAAAGTACTACTGTGGAATTTCTTGCAACAAAAAGGGCTGGTTCCGCTTACACATCTATTTGCGAGGGATGGGTATTTATAGAGTATGTTGATACTCACCTTTCTCTGATGATTCCTAGTTTTTCTGTGTAAATGTAGACCTTGTCACATTCAGCACACAAGTTGCCACACTCGGTACATAGGATTATTGCAGGAGTTTTTTTTCCCCCAACCATAATCATGATTGTCACAGGTGGGCTATGGAATGAAAAATAAATACCTGTTTAATACATTCTAAATGATATCACTGGTTGGCATTAACAAACTAACATTCATTTGACTTCATACTGTGTTTTCTACCTCTGTGCCCAAAGTCAGAGCTTTTCCAAACGTGCGAAAACAGGCATGTATTGTTGTGTTTATTAAACGATCGCCAGGGTCAGGTTATGACCTCACGGCACAGGAGGTAGCAGTGAAATTTAGTATAGAATAACACTCTTGTGGATACAAACAAAAACATACCCACACAACATAGCCTCCAAAATTTGTCTATGCACATGATTAGAGTTTTGACACAGAGACTAAGATATCCAAATGGTTTTCTGTACTCCCATTTGGCAATTTTTTAACTATAGGGGCATCAAGGAAGAAGACATAATAACCTTTTGAATTTGTTCCAGAAGTACATAAACACTCAAGTATAAGATTAGGAAAGCAAAATTTATCTGCTGATGGATTGCAAGTCCAGTGCTTACCATTCTTAAACTATCTCTACTTGTTACAACCAAATAGGCAGACTCTTAATAATGCAATTGATAGCATTTGAAGATGTGTGACACACGCCTTGTGGCAAGGTGACTTTCCATGCACAGATTAAACAAACTAATATTTCTTGCCTTTTGGGCAATGACCAAGTATAGCCATTAGATGGGGGAAGCCACTCCTATTAACCAATTATCTTGATAGGGGCTGTTCATCACGCTATCTTATATCCCTGCATGCTGTGGAGCCAAGTATTTGAGGAAGGATCTGGAGAATTCCATATTATGCAGGTTTGTACAGGGTGCCCAATTTTACTTTGAAAAGATTAAACAAGGCCACTGAAATGATGAAGTGTTTTCAACTCTAAACAAGTTGTGTAGTTTGAACCTTTTTTGATTCCATTTGTTTGAATGGTGCTTGTATTGCAGTCTTTTAAATATGGAGGCTACTGAATGTCATAAAACCAAGCTACTGAAAGTGCGGTTTACTGCAATATTTACCTTTGTTTGCTGGCACCAGCTTCTTTCCCATGACCCATATGGCTTGAGATAGTCTCTCACATGCATCTGTTTCCAACACACATAATTGATGCAAGGGATAACCACAACTGAACAAGAGGTTAACAAACCACAAATAAGAAGTAGTAAGTAACCAAAGATACTGCATTGAAAAAATAGTCTGCCTTATAGTTACTTGATTTTAAGAATTTAAATCAAACTTAATGCATATGCATGGTAGAGTGGGCACAAGCATTGGAGAACTTACGTGTGTGTGTTTTAATGCAATCAAACCGGCACAATCTTTTTGTTCATCCAATTTAGTAGTGACAGGTTACTGCTCAGCTATTGCAACCTCGTTGTTACCATTGGCCCAGGCCTCTGCCAGCGTACCCTGTAAAAACAATACAACATTAAATCAGTTATGGTATAAGCAGCCTTTAGCCAATATAACACTGTTTTGGGGGATATTCATTTTTTTTAAAAATATAATTTCACACACCGAAGGGGTTGGTGAATGGGGACAAAGGTCACATGGGTCACATAGGTCACCAACATGCGGGACACTAACCAAGGACAATTTGTATCTAAGTGTCATGAATATTGAGCAACACATGTGGAAACAACCAGCAATTTGATAAATCTGACTCATTTTGGGGCCATGACCTTTAATGACTCTAGATGATCTTTGACATCATCATGTGGGGGTAGCTTTTTGGGGCTCTACCAAAGACCATTGCATGCAAGTACCATAAAATGTAAGCACGTATGTGGACCAGCGGCAAATTATGTTTAGGGTTACCAGTGGGTCAACTTTTTTTACCCAGAGGACGCACACTTACCAAAGAAATCCCCTATGTTCCCTCTCAGACACACAAAATGTACAGAATACAGGTGTCTAGCGAACTTTCAACAAAACGGGTAAACTATATGAGATTCCAACGTTTTACGTTTAAGCTATTTTTGAACCTCCCACTTAGTCACGCCTACACCCAAAAAATCTGATTTGTAAAAAAAAATCAAAATGTCAAAAAGTGGAAGTCCAATTACAATTAGTTGAAGAAGTGGCATCTCTCCCCTGAGCGACTTCTTGGATTATTTAATGCTACTATAAAAACAAAATCCTAAACTTACAGCTGACATGTCCTTGATGAGTAAAATGATCTCTCAGCTAATTTATGTGACAGGCTACCTCTCATCCACCCGCGCCACCATCTAGCCTACGACTCATGTTTATCTCCGCTGTAACCCCACTGAAATGAAAAAAAACAAACATTGTGAGATCATAAAAGAATTGTAACAAACACCACATGATTAAACCTTGGGGTTCAGAAAAAAGAATTCTCCAGTTCTTGTTAGAAGACCTGTCAATGAACCTCACAGTCACATCATCTATACACATTGTTACTTCTGAATGTGTCAAGGGTTAATTGAGAGGGTGCCCAGAAACAGTCGACCCATGAGGGGGGGTTCTGATCGGCTAATGTGCCCATAAGACCAATTTTCATAATTCAACAAAAAAAACAAATTACATCGGAGGTCCTCGGACCGCTTGTTTCGCCTTCCGTCGCGGTTTGTAATGATAGGTCTCATTTTGACCCTTTGAAACCTTGGCGTGTGACCTTGGACCTCATTACAAATGAGGACCCCATTTGCACCTCCTACTGCGGTCCGGAAAGTGGTGGGGTGTAGTCTGTGCACAGACTGCCAAAGATCTTATCAAATTAGTACTGGCGCAGAGATACGTTATCATTCCGCCATAGCGAATGCATGCAACTGAAAACTGAATGCTCAAATATCTCCGGAAAACAAGTGGTTCTATGGAGATTTTTTGCATCAGAGGGTCCGGTTACTAGTGTTTTGTTTGAATAATGTATCGTAATTGGGTCTGAACCATTAGAACCTAGCGAGAAAAGTGAACGTTTTTGTCGGGGTACTTCGGTGCTCGCCAACACACAAAAATTAACACGCAATCTCTACGGTCGCATCCCTTTTTCCCACACTGCCTTTCCTGTATATTCCAGTCTTGAGATTTTTCAAACGCTGGTTTCAATTTACGACGCCAACTTTTTTTTCATTTTAGAACAGGAATAT
>JAMKCH010000466.1:0-55768 GCA_023653785.1 Ophioderma brevispina | reverse complement strand
TAGTATATTATATCATCACTTACAGCAGCCTAATAGCATATTTTGTTATTAGTAATAGTCCTAGTTAACTCTAGTTTTGGATTATGCCCATGGTTTGGACAGTAAGAGGCTAGTGAACATGAGTGCGACAAATACGGGTGTGGGTAACCTGCGAGTTCCTGAATTGGGATTTGTGTTTCAATGTCCGCGTTGAATTTTAAGTTGTCACCTGCGATTGCGAGTTTCTCGATTTATGACAGGCTCCATCATGAGATTCGCTGCAAATCCCTGGTAATGCTGCAAACATGGGGTGTTCTCAGATTGCCCCAGATACACAATACCACTTAAAGGGGCATTCGCTGAAACTCTACAGAATTCCTACTCCCACAAATTAAAGGCTATCATACAATTGGACCCAGAAATGCCAACATTTACCAATAAAGGGGTATTCCAAGGAAACCTATACCTAATTTAATTCTGTCCCCCGCTTAACAAATTAAAAGCGCTTGGCAAATCTGAATGGTGCTCTTGTGGATTAAAGAATGTCATTGTGACCTCTTCATGCGACCAACTCGTTTCGAATCAACGGTCACAAACCGCCAAAAAAAAAAAAATAACTTTCGCGCTCTGGCAGGCGCAATTAAGCTCTATTTATATTGATTTTTTGGCCAGAATAAAGGTCTTGGCGTTTTATTTTTGTTTTGATGGGAATTTCTTACACTCTTTCTCACTCTGGTCTATGGCCTGTGACATTTATGTTTAAACTATCAGGGGTGGCCGATCAATTAATTGGTACAGTTGCTTTGATAAATTTTTTTGCTATTAGTATTACTCATGTTTCTTCATCCGATTGATGATCACACCGACTATTTTGCATAATTTCATGAACCTCGCTATTAATGCGTTTATTTATGTTTTGGTATCAGGGAACAGATTTCCTATTCCATGATCAAAGAAAAGTCATAGTCTAGCCATTAGTCATTGTCAATCGTGCACTGATAAGCAATGCTATGACATGACTCAAGAATTTTTTGACGATAGACAGGACCCACACGGGAAGTCGGGACACAACTATTCAAAAGTCATGATTGTGAGTGCATGGGTGTCTCATATCAAGCCTAGCCCTAAGCTTTAAATATTTAACAGTAATTTTTGTCATCATGTTAGCTGTTTGGCTTTATTATAAGCCTAAGTCTACAAATTACAAGATCCAACAGTAAGGCTAAACACCTTAGAGAAAATCAACATGCCTACTCATCGAATCATGCTCAGCTCATGTAGGCCTACTGCTGGTACGCGAGACTGAGTAGCGTTGAAGGAGATCAAGGCCGGCCTCTTCCCTGAATAAATAAAATTGACTGAATAAAGTCAAGTAGGCCTTATCTACTGGCTGTCCGTACATGACCCTAGTTATTTTGCTATATCGGAAAATCTAAAACATCAGAAATCAATTTTTTGTGCCTCTGTTGTAACAAGTATTCTAACATAATTTTTACAAGTTGTAGACAATAGCATAGGTAATTATTCCCATGACGGGCCAACTTATAACACACATTGAATGCCTCTTCTGTCAATTTCTGAGACTCAGATCAAAAATTAGAATTCTAACTGACTTATCCTTCACAGTTAGCCATTCCTTCATTTTTTTTTTTACATTGACTCTTCACTGAGTGATAGTGTCTTTAATTTAATTACAGTAATCAAATGCAATCATGATTTTACTATTTACAAGATAATGGAGCTTGTATCTAATATACGCGTCACGTCACGTCGCGTCGTGGTCACGTCACGTATCAGTTACGTCGGCTTTGGATGTTCCCCTCGTTAGTGGTTATTTTGTATTATATTATGCTTTTCTTTCTTGTATACTATTATTCATGTTGGTTAGTGAAATATCAAGCCTTTTCTCACAAACGCGATGTGTGTTTTCCTTGGTTTACCGGAACTTATTTTGAAACCCCATAGCCCGTCTCCCAGGCTCACACTAAAAAAGCCCATTTAAAATACACGTAAAAATTACACTTTTCCCCTCTGTTTTGGCGTCCCTCGTGACCAATATATGATTCACAGTGAACTATGAACGTTTTTCAAACTATTTCCTTTTTTGAAGAAAATTCTTTTATCCGGGGGGGCCCGGGCTCGAATATAAAAGTACGGGGATGTGCGCCCGACAAATTAAACATGGGGGTATTTCCAGCCGATGAAGGCAGACACAGAACAGGAGTTTATTGCGTGAGAATCCCACAAAAGGAGGGATCAACCAGTGAAGACCAGGAAAAACATGGGCGAAACTGAAGGAATTGCATAAAATTGTCAATATTCTTGTAAAAATGTTAAACAATTCAGAAAAAACTTGCAATAAGTTTAGATTTCGGGGAACAATTCCAACATCTAGTCATTCAACAAGGTTCTTTAAGTGACTGATCAGTAAATTGATTTGAAAAGGGGGTCATTGGGTGACAGCAAAATAAAAAGGATCTTTGCGGTGCGAGCGCGTTGAAAAAAGTAGGGTCAATATGTGGCCACACCTGCCGTCATATATTATCAGCTGATTATCAGTACGTGAGTCCCCCCTCGGCTCTAATATCGATCGGCATGCAAAAAGCGCCACCAATATTAAAATTTTGAGCCTACAATTTCTCCGGCGGGGGGGGGGGGGGGGGGGGTAGGGGCACTCATTACCATTGGAAAGTGACGGGGATGTGGGGATGGGACTTTCAAAGTAGGGGCATTTCGGTGAGGAACTTAAGGGAAAAAAGGCGGTCTTTGGTGAGGAAGGATGCCAAAACTGAGGTGGTCCATCAGTGTCCGCTCCACTTTTTGCCAAAAAGGGGGTCATTCAGCAACATTATGCTGAAGTTCCATCAGTGAAACTGAGGAGTCCGTTCGGTGAGACAATAAAATACAAATAAGGGGGTTCCATTCAGTTGACATTTGAATAAAATGTGTGAGGGCATCAAGTGGAGTAAAAAAAAGGGGGTGCTTTCAGTGAAAGGTTTTAATAAGAAAATAACTAATAATAATCTTAATTTAAACACGGTTAAAACTGATCAATAACAATTGGTCGTCCAATAATCCGTGTAGCAAAGTTATGAATCATGTTAAATGCATATAAAGCATAATATATATGAACTAATATTGATAAAATCTACATTAATATTACACCAGAGAAGGTGAACGCAACAGGTTAAAAATATTCACTTTTAACAACTTGATAAAAAAAAATTGCACTTCGAAACACCATAGTGAATGCAGACCGAAATTACCAGACTCACCGCACCACCCACACATACTGAACACACACATATCCACACACACACCACACACACACACACCCACCACACACACACCACACACAACACACCCCCAAAAACAACAAACCCACACACCCCCTCCACCACCACCCAGACACACACACCACACACACCCTTCACATATCAGCACCACACAAGTTCTGAATACATATTAATGGTATAAAAGCAAAATAGAACTAATATTGGTTAAAAAACCTAGCCAATTAATTAAATTTAAATGTTGACGCCATATCCGCCACCTATTTTTAGGGAGTGCCCCCCCCCGGGCTTAATTTCCGACCCAAAATAGAATTTTACATTGTGTGACTATCGGATTACCTCTACATATTGAATATAACGTTCTCACTGAAAACCAATCACCATGGTCGTCAAGTGGTATTTTTTCTTGCCAAAAGTATAATTTGATCTGGAGATTTTGAAGCTTTGTGCCCTTTTATTTTGTTTTCATATTTAGAAGAGGGGAAATTTTGGTTCCTTGCTCTTTGTAGTGATTTTGTGTATTTTTCAAATTCCAACCGCCCCCTCTTTAAATTACATGGTGTGTCTCCTTTCAATTAATGTGGTGTCCCAGTGTTAAATATTGGATCAATAAGTCCTTTAAAATAAGTTCCTTACACAGTAACCAATTTTAACGAGAGTTTGAGTACAAACTTGTTTTATTTGATCAAGACTGATTTGTTTATGGTGTGGTGAAACTACGCCCATGCTGCAATATTTTTAAAACTTGATATTTTTGCACATTGCTTTACTTCGACCAGCGGAGGAAGACCACATTACCATTATTACTCCGCAACGCGACGTAACGCGACGTGACGTGACGTGACGTGACGCGTATATTAGATATAAGCCATAATGGCTTTTATGGATTACTATCATGTAGTGTACAGTGCAGTGTGACATTGTGGTGAAAGTGATGCTGTATGTAGGCATAGGTGAATTGAATAAAAAAATAACATTTCCACCTAGCACTCACTCAAACTCACAAGATTTTGCTTTTGGATTCCCTCATGACCTTGAATTTCAAAATGAAATTTTTATTAGGGCCTGTCAGTCCATTTTTTTATTCCTTTTTCTTGTTTTTTGATGGTACGGCTGTTTTTACATAAATTGCCAGCAGCTGTTTTTAGTGTAAAATAGCAGTATCGGGAATAGAACATGACTTTGTTTTCTTTTTAATTTTTTGATTGAGGTCTAGACCCTCCAAAGTTCTGCAAAAACTGTGTAGTTGATTAAATTGGAGGCCGACATCAAAATTTCATTGTTCTGGGCTTTAGTGGGCTACAAGAAATTAATTACCAAGTAATAGTCATTTTGGAGTCTTCGCTGTGAGGACATATCATCGTTGAACTGCAACGCTTTCAACACAGGACACTAGTAAACCATAAGTAATCTTAACTAATTGTGTATATGTAATGTTGTTTTGGACATACCAAATTCTTGAACCAATTACAAATCATTAAAAATCTGTTTTATTATATAAAATTTAGATCATTTGTGCACAAGGCTCATTTATTTGTGTTTGAAAGGTATTTCTGACCTTAGACGTCTACGAGACGTCATAACAGGCCTAAATAAACCTCTATAATTTTTAAATTTGTTTCTGTGATTTCTCGTGAAATAGACTGAATCAATGGTGAAAAAAAATTTACTAGCCTGTCATGCCTGTACAAAAATATCCTACAGCCTGTAACATTTTATTGTTTATCACATGGCTCAAATCACTGTAATTCAGGGGTGTAGCCAGGATTGTAATTTGACGGGAGGCTGAGCTGGCAAATTTGTCCAATTTAGGCTGATTTTGCACGATTTTGTCAAATTTGACGGGGGGCTAGCGCCCCCTCCCTGGCTACACCACTGGTAATGATGATATAATTTATAGTAAATATTAATTTGCAGTATTATAGTCTTAAAATAAATAATAGCTTCACTAAATAGTCTAGACTAGGCTATCATGGCTATAGCACACTAGCAGTAGCAGCAATGAGCATAGTCGGGATTTGGACCTAGCCCAAACACGAAACTAAAAAAAGTCAAGTATTATAAATACATGAAATAAGTATGAAACGAGTGGCAAGAAAAATTTTATTCAAGATTTGTTAACTGTTGTTTCTTATTGTACATTGTTTTAAATGATATCACTATGCTAGAAAAGTACAAACCTATTGGTGTTAGAGGGAAATCTATAAAAAGACAGGGCAGGGCAATAACTTCTTTGTAGAAGCCGTTTTTTCTTCGCTGACCGTGTCGGCCGTTCACGCACCCCCTCACTGAACAATAATACAATTTCCGCTTTGTTGATTTTTGTTGTTTGAAGCCCAAGCCATTTTTTCCCTGATTTTTTTTTTGTATTTGAAGGCAACGCCCCGGCCTCTGTTACGCACAGACGATCGTCTGCTTTGATCGTGCCCGTGATCAATCAAATTGATAGACTAGCGCATTTATCACAATATTGCACCGCCGTTGAGGGTTAAAAGGAGGTGCGGTAAATTAACAGCACCTCTTTTCTTGCTGACAGATTGTGATCGTATTTGGCCGATTTGATTTCGCTTGGGCTTGTTGTGTCATGCGGTCCGTATTCCGTGTCTATTGAATGGGAAAGAAAAAAATCGGAAATAGGCAAAAACGGCACTGGCAGGGAGCCTGATTGAGCCCCGTTGCTAAGGAGTTATTTTACGGTGCTTGCCTAATCAATAACAACAGGCGTTTAGCTTCGGGTGGTTTTATATTCATAACGTTCATAGAGGAAAACAATCTGAAATCACCGCTAGTGAGGTAGCACGGTTTTTTGTTGTTGTCAGATTTTAAGAGGAATTTTGAAGCGACTGTCACTAAATCCACTGGACCACACGTAAACGTATTCGTAAAAGCCGTGCAAAACATTCCATCGATACTCGTTATATAACAATATTTGTATAGTTTAAACATTGAGGGAGGAAAAAAACCATAGCAGAGGGTATTTGTGGGTTTAAAAAGAACACAAAAATAACATTAAATGGTTTTGTATTATTCATTTATAATATTACCAAAGTTTTAGGTGACAAAGGAAATTTATTACAGTAAAATACCAAGTTGCTTGACTATAGTGTGTGGTCCCCAAGGATTTGTTAATTTTAGGTGTGAGAGAAGCATTTCTTCGACAGTGACGTGCTTTTAGTTAACTCAAACCAAATTGATGTGATTGTAGTCGGTAAGTAAGAACCATCATGATAGCGGTTCATTGCCTGAACAATAATGTAACAATCCATAGGAGATATAGATAATGATTTGGAACAGTTGCCAATAATTGCAAACCATGCATGCTTTCTTCCATTTCTTAAATTCTCCATGCATTGATGTCATAGCTTAGACGCATTACATATTAATGTTCCGCCAGGGAATCTGTTCATACCGACTTTACCCGCGCGTGTAATTACGTAAGCGTTTGAATTGGCAACCCGAGATTTAATAGGCACCCGCGATTTCTAATTGGATCACCACCAAATAGGCACTGCACAGAGAATGGAAAATGAAGGATAACTGAAATGATTTGATGCGCTGAATACTCTTGAAAAGTGGTCCGAGTTATTTTTACATGATTTGCTTTAACCTCGGGTAAATTTTGAACACAACTGTTCTATATCAAGTAGCATTAGCTATCTTTACGATTAATTTAACAATTTTGGATTCATGTTTTTTTAACTAAACGATTTCAAAAAGTAACATTCTTACAAACCTTGTAGTTAGTATAATAGACGTGTTGTGTAGCAACCCTCATCGTTGTATTCTTGCCTTATGCATTTTTTAGATCAGTTTGATTGTTTAAAAAAATATGGATACAGTGGTACATGTTTCTTGTCTTGTTTTCCAACACCCAAAACGCAAAAACATCAGCCTATCGATTTAAGAATATCTTATCGGTAATAATTTACATTTCTGAGGGATTTCTTATACATAACTATGGTCTTCATGAACGTAATGAATAGCATTAACAATCCTTTAAAAATGGCTTATCATGCTTGCGATGAGGAGAATGGTAGGGAAGCTCAAAATTCCAAGGTCTTTTCTTCGGCCAATACTGACGACCGTGACGACAATATTTTGAGGCGTTTTCGTTTTTGTGTAAAACTCCGGTTGTTTAAAAAGTGTGTATAAAACATGGTGGGGTTTTTAAACATATAAATCTACCAACTGGGTTGCTGCAAGAAAAAAATAACCAAGTTGTGTAAATTTGTGTACATATTTACAGAAGTTTTTATAACACGTTCGCGCCGTAAATTTACGAAGAATGAATTCTAACATCATATTTGCAGTCAAAATGACCAAACGTGACCCCTCAGCCAGTTAAAGGGATTGTCCGAGTTATGTGTATTGTGTTCTCTACTTGATATGAGAGGCCGTTAGACCACTTGCACCATACACCCGTCCAAAGTACGTGGGAAACAAACTTGTGGTCCTGATGGTAGACGCAATACTGCATGATGCAAAGCCCTATTCAATACTGTACTAAGATTGATGGTTAAACCACTAAAACGGGGTATTTTGTTTATATCTTGAGAATGAAAAAATGATTTGAGGCTCACATTTAAGGACGACAATGAAAAACTAAGGGCCGTTCATTTGATATCATAATCGATACTACTTCCGGGGTAATCAGGGGGTCCCAAAGATGAGCGGAACAAGCACATTTACGTAATTGCCTTAGATTTTGAGGGTAAATTCTACCCAAAGCGGCTGTATAACATGGTTATGGTTCTTGTGATATTAGTTTATTACATTATATTCATCTCAGACTCGCACTGTCACTGTTTATCAGAAATGTGGTTTTATAAAAAAAAAAACCAGGCGGGGGGCAGTGTAATGGATGTCAACTGCATCTCCACATTAAGTGGCCTAAGAATTAGTATCTCAATTGATTGGTATCAGAAAAATCATACTGGTAAAACGAAATGACCGTATCTCACTTAAAAGAGAAATTATTGGCGAAAAAATAACAAAAGATAATTAGTTTGTCTTTGTCTCCTGAAAAAAAATAGAAAAACCCCTAATATTTCCCAAGTTACATAGACATAGCTTTTCTAATTTCTTTCGTTTGTTAAGTTTTTAGAAGAGGGCCCAGTTGCGGTAACCTAGTTTAATCGGTGCGTAAGGTATAGCCTTTCATCAAGGGTTCGCTTATTTTTTTAGTGTGCTACAGCCCTGTTAGGACCTATAAATCCCTGTCCAGAATGTGCTATAAGCGAGAGAGGGGCGAGATCGAGAGTATCTGGATGGACAAGGTGTATTAATTATAGCTCTTCACTGCTTGTTTTTTAAAGATGGAGTTTCTTATTGTGTTATATTTGGGTATATCGGCACTATGCTTTTGTAAGGCGCCGTGTTCTCTGTGGAACAACAGATAAATGTTCGTTATTTATTATTTATCATCAAAACAGGCATAGGCCGACGTAATTCCTATAATATCGGAAGAACAATTAGAGTATTTGGTAAACGTTCCAAAACGGGACCGACAAATGAAAGCGGCCATTGCAATTCGAGCATTCGCTCTGTTTTGGTCTCTCCTTACAGTCCTACTTCTGTTGTTTTTTTTCTGCGTATGCCTTTTTTTATTGTAAAAACAAAACTGAGATGCAGGTTCAAAAAGACACAAAAGGCATACAGATATAATATCATGTAGGAGATTCCAATTATATAATAGGCCTAAGGGCTAAACCAATGATGGTGACCTTAATGAATTCGGTAACCTTTAAGGAATAAAATGCATTTGACTGGCACTTTTCCATAAAGCTGCTGAATTCAATTAGCTCACCAGTGACCCAGGTTCATTAAACATTTATAATTTTTTAGTTTATTTTGTTGCCCAAAAACTGAAATAATTATGTTTCACTTCCAAAACGCGCAATCATGTTAAAATTTTTATTTTTTTATATTCAGTAATTTTGGACCATAGGGTCATGAATTGTTAATGAATATCTAGTCCTTGCCATCTACAAACGTCAGGGTTATCAATTAATTCTCTAGGTGCAGTGTACTTTGATCATTTTGCCACGCGGGCTATTGTGTCCTTAAATTTACGTGAACGGGTTATTTCGCGGTAATTCCCCTGTATCACGCACTCGGGAACTTTTGTATGGTGTGTATATACCGGGTGACATAAACAGGGTGAGTAAAAAAAAATTGACCCTGATTGTGTCCGCCATTTTGAAATTTGGAAGTAAAAATATATCTAACAATGTGGTATCATCTAAAGCCTACGTTCATTATCTTTAATTGACTGCACCAAGATCATTCATTCAGTTGGTTAGACTGGCTACAGTCGTGAATTCAAGTAGTCTCTTTTCGCTCTGTCCACGGATTCACATTTGCTTAGTTGGACGGTGCATTCAAATGGGAATTCGCGGAGTTGGGGTTAAAAGCTGACTACTTGATTCAAAAGATGTAGCTCGGCCTATATTATCGGATGGGGTTATCTGCAGCCAAATTTACAAGATCACATTGAAGTAGCTTTCCGAGGATACCAGCTATGTGATGTATATTATTTAAAAATTCAAAAAATGGCGGACGGCAATCAGGGAGGTTCAAGTTTTTTTTTACTCACCTCTGCCATTTTTAAACGCATTTTACATTCTGAGTCAGTTTCCTAGAACAGAAAAGAAGACGGGTATTGGTGTGAGGTAGGCCGACTGATATTACGCCCTTAATTTTGCTGCCGAGGCAACCTTTATTGTGAAAATGAATATAACCGTTCCATAATGGACATTAGTTCAGCTTTAAAACAGGTGAAAATGGGTTCATGTATACTCGTATGTAACGGCGGTACGCGATTGGTAATACGCGTCCAACGTGACCATGCATAAATGAACGGTGTTTAATGGATGCGTGACTGAACCCCAGGCGAAAGTCGCGATCAACAATCATGCAATTGAAGACCCTGAATTTGATATTTAATAATTTAATTTGTAAGTAATAGTTAGCCCCGGCATAAACAAGGCGTTTCATACCCAGATGAATGAAACCCCTAATGTTCTGTCCAAGGGGGTATATGGGGCCGATCTACCAAATTCGGTGGTTCATTGCACTTTTACCATTCTTTGAGCTTTGAAATTTACAGTATATATTTGCAGATGTCTTTGAGATTTGATAGAACTTCGGCGAGTTTACTCGAACACCATACTTTGCTATATTTTGCACGACGTCTCAGTTTGAGATTACCCGGAAAGGGCAGAAGAAAAAAAAAGAAAAGAAGAAAAAAACGCACAAAAACCCCCTCACGTTTCACAGTAGGGGTACTTTTAAAGTAGTTGTATTTCTTTATCAAAAATCCAAGTTATCCTTTTGTTGATTGAAGAAATATATGTACCAAATTAAGTATCAAAACACTTTTTCGTATGTGTAACCCTAATTGTATTTTAACATCAACACACATTGTGTTCTTTTCTTGCGTATGAGGCAGAACTAAACATGTTGAAGCGTTGGCGCAGCTCACTGTGATTGGTGGTGGTTTGAGAAATCTATGTCCCCCGGTGGACGAAGGTAGGGCCACTCAGTGAGAATTGTTTGATCGAGTCTGTGATGGAGAACCACAGTGGCCAGGCTGGCGATGGCCGCAAAGCCCCCATCGGTGCATATTCTCTTGAAGCGACCGATCCTGTGCGAATCCGGTTTAAGTGGACCCATTCCTTGCGTGGGCAGATTACTGCCAGGTGGTAGTTCTGTATTAGGTGTAATTAGTGAGTTGATTGGTCTTGGAGTATCAAACCAGGCAGTATTCCATGTCTGTAAGATGTAAGGGGAAATGGAGAGTTTAGCGGCGGTCGGCAGAAAGTCGGCGAGAGCGCAGTCACTGTCTACCGAGTTGGTGCGATTCTTTGACGGTATTATGCAGCAGGTGCTTGTTGTCCAGCAGGGCAGTATTCACTAGTTTGTGTGCATGAGTGGTGTTCTCTCCGAAGAGTACTGCAGGGTGCAATGCCTGAACACTGGTAGGATTCAGATGGAGTAGGACGATGGCAGCCAGTGATGGTTCTAAAGGTCTCGTTGAGTACAGTGTCCCGCTTCTTTGTGTGAGAGCTGTTGACCATGCTGGGGCGGCATATTCAGTAGTGCTGTAGGACCAGGGCCAAGGCAGTGGTGCGGAGGGTCTTTGGGCTGGCACCCCATGAAGATCCAGCAGATCGGCACAGGAGGATTCCTCGAAGATATACCTTGGCGCATACAGACTTCGAGGTGCGCGGTAAGTGTAAGTGCCGGTCAAGCCTACTCCATAGGTTGGTGTAGGATGGCATGGCAGAGGCGCTAGTTGAGGTGGATTTGAAGCTGGCGAGAGCCTCTTTTGGTGTTGCGGTGGAAGGCAGTAGCGGTGGTCTTAGCTTGGCTCAGCTTCAGTCTCCAGGTCTGAGATATGCTGCAAGTTAGGGCCATGTCTGTAGTAGTGTGCGTTCCGACTCTGTCCAAGTTGTTGTCCGAGTGGAGAGGGCCAGATCGTCGGTGTAGCCATATTGTCTATAGATGTGTTTGAGGTAAATCGCTGCTATAAAAGTTGAACAGCATTAGTGCACCAGTACGATCCTTGTGGTACTCCGGACTCAGACGACGCAGACGACTCTCTGCTCCAACGCTATCAGTAAATATTAACTGGTAACGTTGCTTCACATCGGAGAAAAAGTTAACAAAAAAGTACATTCCCCCGCGCAATGAGTCTGTAGATTAAATACTGCAGTATGGTGTTCGTAAATTTTATAGATCCAGTATCTTCAACAAGTTGACTTATAAATGATTAAAGTAAGCAAAGTTGAACTCAAACTTAATTTTTAATTTCTGGAGTTGGAATGGCCAGTAAACAGCGTAGAGATGCGTTATATGCAACACTCGGGTATTACGCGGATGGCGGGCCACCGCCGCACACTCGGACAAAGATGGAGGTGTTCGCCGAAGCTGAAATTTGAGACGCAAAATAGGCCGGAAAATACTGGTGAGTAATAAATATTTATATATTTTTATAGATATTATATATATATATATATATAGTGATATATATAGATATGAAGGATTATATATATAATATGTTACACCCTGTTTAGTATGTACCCTTACATGAGAGGAAAAATTCCCATTCTTTGCAACATTGATCTAGAAATACCGATAAAGGCGTGGTCTAAACACATTTTATAACCCGTGCACTCATAGTCCACGGACATAGTCCAGTAGTTCTGAGTCCAGAACGATAATTACAAGTGGATTGGCATTAATAACATTTTTTGCTGATAAAAGTAGAGGCTTCAAACCAGACATTATAAATTCACAAACGTTTTCTAGATACACTAGTCACTTCGTGGAATAAAAAGGATTTTATGAAGAAGAAAGGAAAACATGTGATCCGACGTTGTATTCCGATTGAAATACAATAACGCAGCAGCAGCAGACCCTGCACTGTGATGATCATCATGTGGATGTTGTACAAAAATGCAAGTTACTTCAAAGTCAATACTTGATTGGAACCTGGAAAGTACTAACATGGCTGAGTAAAAGCAACCAAATAATATAAATAATCCATGATAATAATAATAATATAAATCTCGCGTCTAAAGCGCCAAACACTTTACAAAATTCATAAAAAGATGTCGTAGATCGTAACACAAAGAAAGGAGATGGATTACAAAAAGACATAGTTAATACGTATACACAGAAAACAAATATCACTGTGCGAAAAAAGCCTGTTTTCTTAGGGATAATACGTATAGGATACGGACAATTGAACTATTCATATATATGGTAACAGGATACGGGGATAGCACTGCATAATATGGTTGTAATACTACGTATATGAACACTACACCATTGCATGATACGGGGGTATCATACATAGTGTTTCTGCTTGGATCTTCCGCCCCCGTATACATACGTATCCGACTCGTACAAACCGATAAGATCCACGTTAGATATAATCGCCTCTATTTGGCATGTACGCGCAGCAGGGTAGGTTGGTAATACAAGAATGCACCTTTGCTTAAAACTAGGTTCCACTCACCCAAAAAAATGACAACAAACTACTTGTATATGAAAATCAATAGCAAACTCTTCGTGATCTTTATTTTAATTAAAAAGACTGTGATATTTTAAAATAAAAAGAACTGTATTTCCTGAACAAAAGTATTACATTACTCCTTGAACCCATCCAAGTGTATTTTCAAAAGTAATTTAAGTACCTGGGGTGTTTCGGCAAAAGAGTCGCATTCCGAATAACAGCTCTACTAGTACTAGCTACTACTTTTCATTACTGACATACATGACATGAAAATTATTCCTATTTCTCACACATTGTTTTTATTTCATAATATTGTACCCCATGATGTATGTTTTTTTTTTTCTCTGATGATGTTACATATCATATTTGCGATGGACCCCCGCATCCATAACTTATGCGACCAGTGTACATATGCAATACTCATATGATTGAGACCAATTCACAATAGTTAAATCACATATGTAAGATGGAGTTATTATAACGCCATGATGTAAGTGACAATTTTTACTTAGTTATAATGAGGTTCTATGCGCCACCAAATTCTGAGATGTTGCTACATGTAAATTTTTCTGTCTGTAGACCCTTCCCAGTTGTACTTTTTTTCACGAAATGGATCATTTTCTGTAGTGTTGGTTTCATTTCCGGCTTTAACACTAGTTGGATGGTTTCCCTGAGCTGGTCAAATGCCAAGCTCAATTTTGGTGGTTAGAATGATCAAAACATAATGGTTTTGGTTATTCTGAAAGGGAGGACTAAATTTAGACCTGGGTTTAAAACCAGCGTTAGTCTACAGAGGGGACCTTTTTTCTTACAACCTACTCTAAAAGTGTGCTGTAAGGGTGAGGAAAATTCCTCATGGAGGGGCTGTTCCAGCCCACCATGAGGAATTTTTTCAACCCCCGTTATATTTAACTTTCACAGTATCAGTATCTTGAAAGGAAAAAAGGTCCCCTCTTGTAGGACTAACCCTGTTTAAACCCAGGTCTCTAAAGTTAGTTCTCTTTCAGAAACCCATACCAGCCAATGCGGACACATTTCCGCCGCCGGCAACGTCCGATGTGCATCGATTTACACTAACATTTCAGGTCACGAATGCTGCCATTGGACAGGGGACCATTTACTTCGCATAACCAAATAATGTTAACATAATAATTCCAATGTTCATGGTGATTGACGATATAGGAAATTAAAATTGTGGGATTATCCTACCCTTAATTTTGTAGATTGTAATTTTACCATATAGCATGGAAATAATTCGTTTAAGCAGACTAATATCGTGTATGGTAAACAGGCACAACTTTAGTGCGTAAAACGTTTAATATAGTAGTCCCAAGTATGCAAAAAAGTATCACAAATTGATTCCGTTATGAGCTTGTATTCATGGTGTTGACTTTAAGGACACTCTAAAAAATTATTTTACTCAGTGCCGGGAATGGTAAAGCGTGTTGAGTAAAGATTCAAGATTTAATCAGCATGGCGCAAAATAAAAAAATCCCTTGTATCCTCACCCGAGAAATTGTGTGATGAAACTGGAAACACATGTTGAGTATTTAAAAAGCAGTTTTAAAATATAACTCAACGTGGCCGTGACAAAAGTAAGTAGTTTGATGCAGTAGTCAGTGACGGGATCAGAACTTAACACCGCGTTGATTCTGATATTACTCAAACGTTGATTGAACTCAGAACACGGCAGCCATTAGGTCCATGGCGCAGCCACAAGAATTGCGCGCACAATGGCAGATGGATGACAAGCTGGTTTGTGTCGCGAAAGCTGGTAATTCATGCTATTTTACATCAAACAAGTTATAACAGAAAGGAAAGGAAAAATAATTGATAATTATTGCGTGATTGATGCAATGGCCTTGTTAGATTGGGAACTGGCGACCGATGATTCGGCGCATAAACGGCAAACTATCGGTGATGATTTGCTAAATGAGGAAAATCAAAAAATCATCAAAATCGATTTTGCTGTCGGAAACCAGTATAGATACCTTAACATACTATACAAATAATAAAGACCAAATCACACCTAATGGACAAAATCGGCATTTTAGTCAATACTGTTCGTACGGGCAACTTAATTCAAACATGTAGTTGAGTGGCTATTTCTGAGTGGGTGAACGGGGAGTGTGTGGCGAGTGGTGTTGATTTACTCTCTTTTGAACACTGTTGGATTCTTTCCTTTCTGTTATTTTTAAGTTGAAAAAAAAAGTAAAATTACGAGAATTTTACAACTTATCCTTTCAAATTTTAAATATTTTCTGCTAATTCTGAATCTTTCGGGTAGATCACTGACTGTAGAGCCTTGCCTTTCTTTGCCTCCTCCCTTTCTCTTTAAACCCACACTTATGTCTACGGAACCTTATATCAAGAGTATGGGAAATTCGGCAACCTTTCACCGTTGATTGCATGTATAACTGCCACTGTTGAGCGCTTGGGTGTATTCACACGGGGATTCGCTATTATTACTCAGTAAAGTTATAGGTTGCATTTATGCTAGCATTTACAATTAATCGACCCTCTATGGCCTAAGTTTTTACTGGTGCATGTACACGACTACATGACGTGCAGCGTGCACTACATAAGCTTACATATCATGATTTTGAACCACCATGGATTCGAAGAAAAAGGTAAAGTAAGAAAATATTCCTTTGTAATTGTTGTGTTATTTTTTAATACCAAGAATACGCCTGGTGTTCTTTTGATGTTGGAAAGTGTAGTTCTATGACAGAAATCAATCAAAATATCTGAAGTTTCGAGTATACTGAACAAGCCTTTTACTCAACCTGTGAGCAACTTGTAGCTTTCTGATGAATAACATTTTCTTTACACCTGCATCCCAAGTATTACTTTTACTCAATTCATTGAGTAAAAATTAATGTTACTCAACAGTTGGGCAAACAGTGGCTCCACTCAGTTGGAGTCAAAACAGTTACTCAACGGTTGAGCAAGAATCTACTCACATATACAGTGTCAAAATATTACTCAGTGTGGGTTGAGTAAAGTTTTTTTCGCCCTGTTTTTAAAAATTGTCACAGCTCAACTGTTGAGTAGAGGGGAGTAAAATTTTACTCAACAAACGTTTGAGTCAAATATTGATCTTTTACGAGTAAAATGTTTACTACAAGGCAGAGTAAACGTGCTACTCAACCTTTGTTTGAGGTCCAAGTTTTAACTCACAAAAAGCTGTGACATTTTCACTACCATATTAAGGTGGTAGAAAAATTACTCAGGTTGAGTAAAATTTGTAGAGTGTAGCGCTTACCAAAAGTTACACGAAACTGAACGCCTTTTGTTGATCATTATGATTTGATTATTCATACAATAGTCATTCCTGCAGCTTTCACATTTAAATTACTTTAAAGTTCTGCTATGTAATTGTTAGCAAATGTTTAAATTAAACAGTCGTTTTACAAAACTCAATTTGGTTTTTCTTTTCAAAATGTGTGCACTTCAAATGAAGAAGATAGTCTAAAATGTTCCTTTCAACACCTGAACCGTTAAACAGAAAATCTTCTTCCCGGTCCGTATTTTTGTTTTAATACCTGGATATCAAATTTCCACGCAGACGCATACTAAAGTCTGTTGAAGAGACTCTATTTTGAACAAGAAAAGTCATAACAATATCTCAGCGAACGTGTGCCGCTGCTGTTTTTTCCGCCAGCGCCATAACTATAGTTCAATTGAGAAAGTAAATATTAAAGGGTGGAATTGTTTTTCTTTGTGCGATATTTTTTTTAAATATTGTCGCTTGGTGTCTTTATGCGACTTTTGGTGTATGTGTCACTTATAGCTTATGTCGAATGACGAAAAGCTGTGAATACGACCTTCTTACAGGGTGTACAAAAACACCCCAAATTGGCACCCTAAGTTTTCTGTCTCGATTAACTTTATAGTGAATGTCTACATAATTTTATATGGGAAACTCTAACTTCATTAGCTTTTCAAATGCTGGAAAAAATCTTTCCAATCGATTTGAAATGGCTGTTAAACCATCACAGAAATTACTATTTTTTCGACTTATATCCACACAAGGGAACTAAGTTTAAGATCTATTTGCTATGGAAAATGTGTATCATAGCCACCGTTGGTAAAGAACATGCTGTATTTAATGGCTCCACCTTTGAAAACATTAACTTTTGAAGGAATCTTAATTTTTGAACATGCGTTTAATCTACAATCTTGGAAATATTTGTTGGAACACTTTGAACGATTTGCGGAATACTGTTTTCCCGTCATCAGCAGTCTTGCCAATTCCCCCAACATTGATTGATGATGGTTGGGAAGTGTAGAACCTGTAGGCTGAAGGGGAAGGCCGAAATTCCATGCACTAGCCCACGTGACTACCAAATTTGTATGACATTTATATTGCTGTCCAAGTATGTACACAATCTCCAATCCACACTCCTGTATTATTAACAAATTTATCATTTCTTATCATTTCAGATGTTTCAACCATTTCAACAAAAAGCTTTGCCGTGGTTAGATGATTTGAAGTTGATACTTGAGCGATATCCTGATGGGCAAATTCTGAAAGTAAGTAGTATTTCTACAAATTTGTTACACTTAGTGCAGAGTAAAAATTGCGCAGCCTTCTAATGTAATGACTGTCAATTTTATCTTCACCTCTCATGATGAATTCCACACTATATTCTAATAATTCTGCCATTATTATTTATTCTCGATTGTACAGATGACCTTTGACCTTTTGGTCACTCTGAAATCCTGTTAACAAACGTCACATTGGTGTTTCCTACCAACATGCCTAATATCAGCTCCATAAGTCAAAGGGCAACGAAACGCATAGCCGGACAGACATAATTTTAGTAGTAGATGACATACCTTACGTTCAGTGTTATAGACAGTAGGAAAGCAAGTGGTATTACTTCCGGTATTTTTACGGTACGTCACCCTGATATGACGTCACATAATTCTAAATTCAAGCACTCAGAATGTGAGTAATCGACGGAAACTACAAAATTGAATGAAATTAGATTTTCTGATCGCATTACAGTAACCGGTCACAAAAGATACTCTGAAATAATACACTCACAGTTTAATATGAACTCGTTAAAAAACGACGTTACACACGCTGAAAATACGTATTATACGGACGGTGTTCAATAAGTGATTGCCCACATAATTTCGCACTAAAAATTTAATGTCATTTAGCTTTTCAAAACTGGAAAAAATCTTTCCAATCGATTTGAGAATGGCTGTTTAAGCCATTCAAAGAAAAAATTACTGTTTTTCGACTTATATCCACGTCAAGGGAACTAAGTTTGAGATCTATTTGCTATGAAAAATGTGTATCATAGCCACCGTTGGTAAAGAACATGCTGTATTTAATGGCTTCACCTTTGAAAACATTCAGTATATGTTAGAGAATAATTGTCCTAAATTCGATGGTTTTATCACTATAAGTAAGTAATTCTAGGTTTATTTTGCACACATGCACCTAAACGTTTGAATGAATCTTAACACTGGTGTTTCCTACCAACATGCCTAATATCAGCTCCATAAGTCAAAGGGCAACGAAACGCATAGCCGGACAAACAGATCTAATTTTTAGTAGTATGACATGCAAAACTTCAACGTTCAATGTTATAGACAGTATCATTTGGTATTACTTCCGGTATTTTTACGCTCCGTCACCCTGATATAACGTCACATAATTTTAAATCCAAGCACTCAGAGTGCGAGTAATCTACGGAAACTACAGAATTGAATGAAATGAAATTTTCTGGTCGCATTACAGTAACTGGTCACAAAAGATACTCTGTTTTGATTTAAAGTACAAATGATACACTCACAGTTATGAACTCGTTAAAAAAAACACGTTACACACGCTGAAAATACGTACTATACGGTGTTCAATAAGTAATTGCCCACAGAATTTCACACTAAAAATTTAATGTCATTTAAATGTCTTATAATGTCTTAGAGTTTAAAAACTCTCTAACTCTGTTATCAGATTGTCTAAAAGGTAGTGTCACTCCCTGATCTCTACACACTGGAAAGGCTATCGCCGCTAGAACGTGAGGAAACAGAAAATGCACGGCGGCCCTTTTGATCTACCCAGAACCCGATCGTGCACGTACAAGGGAATAGGGGAAACTCGGAAGAAGGGAACAGAATTAGGCGATTAATTGCGCGTATGTCAAGTTGTCACTTATTGGTTTGATTTTCGAGTATGGGTGGGTATGTCGAAAAAAATATGATTCAAAATGTTTTTAAAAAGTTTTTAAAATGCCTATTTCAGGTTGGTTTTTCAGCTCACAGACACAAACAATGCATGCAGTAAGGCTTTTACTACTTGCATTCTAGATATATTAGATATATTAATTCCCTTTTAACCCAGTATGAGCCCGCCAATGACTTGGTACGCCCCCCCAAATGGTGAGGGGACCCCGTGGGGGGGGGGGGGGTTAGCATACACGCCTATAATACGGCGCAGGAATACCACAGACACTGATTTTGGTACCAATGGATAGCTATCATCCTACTCTTTATAGATACCAAAATGAGTACCAACATGCCCAGCATTAGGCTTATGCAAAGTGACGTCATATAGGAAATGGAAAAGGGAAATTCAAGTTTTACCAAAAACATGAAACAAATGAGGAGTATTAATTTCCATGCGGTTTGGGCTGTACATGATGCGGAATTACTATTTTTTCCAGAGCTGTTTAGTGGATATTTTGGTTAAATTGAAAAATAACAATGTGCACCCTATATCATGTATGTTCACTCTTTTCTTAGATTATGATGTATATTGGGAATGTTGGTACTTATTTGCTACCAAATGGAACGAGAAAAACGCACAAAGCTACCTTGATGGGTACCAAATTATAGGAATCTCGGATGTGTTAATAAAGGTAATTGTGTAATAAAGAGAGAAAAAATTACAGGGGGTGGTTACCCCCACCCCCCCGCCCCAGAGAGATGTGTTCAACAAATGCCCAGGGAGACGAGAGTGGTTACGCATCTTGTTCTTTCTGGAAATGACCTCGTATCTCTATTTTACAGGGCATGCACGTTCTATTTAAAAAAATATTATTAAGATATTCTGGAAAAAAATTCAGGGGGGTGGTCTGAATTTAGGTCGGGGACCAATGCTCATTCCAAAAAAGAGGCTGACTATAGCCTGCAATGCGGGAAATCCTCTAGGGGTATAAAATTCACAATAATTGAAGTTCTCGGGGTGGATCAAATGTCAGTTGTGAGTTTGTGAATGGTTCACTGTCAATGATAAAAAATAGGAAAATATTACTCAACATATCAGCAAAATAAAACCCCTCCGAGTGTGTATGGATGTAAATTTTGCTTTGCCCGTTACAAAAAAGTGTATTTTTTTGTAATTGGCTATTTTAAAGGTCTTTTAGTCAGTATTGAGAAAACAGGTCCCACCAAGGGTATAAGTTTACTGCAAATAAGCCCCTGATTTAAAAAAAAACCTGCAAAAACTAGTATAATGTCACCACAAACTGGCTACGTTAGACTCACGTGGGAGTTTAGTTCACTGAAAAATTGGTCGTTGTAGCTTTTAGGGGGTCAATTTCAGAAAGAACCCTGGAATGAGCTGGGTACTCCCAACACAACCCCTGAACACCCCCAATCGGATCAAATCTTGCGCTTTGAAGAAAAGGATATGCACTGCAGTCTATGGGGTTTCAGTATACTGCACAAAATCATTGTTTAAAATCGACTCCTTGGAAATTAAATTGGACGAGGAACTGAAATTTTGGTCCTTGACCTTGGGATTTATAAGGTAGTCTAGTGACAACTGTTTTGTGATGAATGTAAAAATCACACGCTATCCTTAGGCCTAATTTTGATCATTTTCTAGTATTAGTTCCATATATTAGTATTCCCATGGAGTTATTATTAAGCTGTTTAGAGCACAATCACATCAGCTAGTCTATCAAGTGGCAATGCGCAAGGCATAATGGTACAGTTATAGGCTATACGATGTGTACGCCCCTCCCGCCCCCCAGTAATCATCACTAATCGGGTCGCAAAATTGCCTAGAATACATTCGTTTAACCTTCTACTCACAGTTAATTTCAGGCAAAACGGGCAACATACTCCATGCACATTGTCAACGCTTTGATATTTGTTCAGATATTGGCCAGGAAATTACTTTAGTAAAGGATGTACATGTATACTCATCCCGTAGAAACCGGTGCAACCGAGTGAATGTTTGGGTAGAGCAAAAGTGACCTGTGCAAATTCCGGTATCTTCACCGGCTCGCTATTCCAATGCGTGGAGATTGCCTATCCATTGGTGTAGATATCAGTGGTGTCACAATTGGCATCCAGAGATATTTTATGAATTCGTTCGGCCAATAATTATGAAAAAACGCGCCCTCACTGTTTCTGCCAGCATCTTTAGACACACTTTCTCCAGGAATTCTTGATTTGTTCTATACCATAAGTCAACCCACTTTCTACTCCTTAAGTGTTTTGGCTAATTCCGTATGAAACTGTTACCTTCCTTTAAACTTAAAGAGACACTGACAGACTACATTTGCAAAATAGGGTGCCCTCATAGACTTCTAAATTCATATTTTTGCATTGTTTTGTAAAGCCTTTATATACTTAATTAACCCTCAACCTGTAACTATTAAATTAAGCATCCTCTAAGATGGCATGTACGCTGTCTATTTCAATTAGCAAAAAGTTTAATTTACCCGGTGGCCAAGTGGCTCCATCTTTATCAGGAGGCACCCTATGTGGGCAATCACTTATTGCACACCTATATTTTGGACATAAATCACAGTCACCAATTACAACAAAGTTCAGTATCAAGGTCGTTAATGTCTGGTCGCCGCCCTCATGAACTTAACAGACATTTCATATTGACCTAACTTTACCTTGTCTGAATTGAATCACTCATTTGGTGTTCAATACGCCTCATTCACCATGTTTTCTTATTCAAAGAATAAACTCATTTGGTTCAATTAAAGTCCGGTTACTACGTTTTAAACAACAAAAATAAAAACTTACATAATACTATTTTTAAAAGATCGCAACCTTAAAACTTGACCTTCTAACTGTTGTTGGTGTTCCTTTTGAGACATGATTAGGCACTCGACACTTCCAATCAACGTAGACATGATAATTGATCGAATGCAGAGCGAAGTGAGCTGGAAAAAAAATAAGGGACTCTTCCACTTTTCTTTCTTTCTGCTTCCAAAATTAAAATCCTTTCACCCTTTCCAAAGGTTTAATCATTATAACACACTGTTTAAATCACAAATATATATGTGGTGAATGGCATGTACTCATAGTGGCATAACACTCACTTTTATAACAATTATGTGAATGGTATAGTAGCTAAAAATGTTTGAAACTAGAGCCATGCAGGTTAAACCCGCGTTCTTTTCCTTGTGGGAATAAACAAAAAGAACTCATATTTTGATATGATCTGGGGCGACAGATCAGACAAAAGTTAAAATGTAATCGGCAGTTTTGTGAAACGAACATTTCAATATTACAAGAACTACCAAATGGTGTACTCTTGTAAGTAAAGAGTTATTTATAGCAGGGGCCGGCGAAGTCAAATTGAAAGGGTGGGGCGGGCTATTGAGTGTGCCGTGTCAGCAAAGATTATCTAAAGAAAATCGAGACACTCCCCCTAGTCTTTTCCCGCAACGATGTAAACCTTTCTTCTCTGCTCAGCAAATTACTACCAGACGCAATGATGGCGCTTTCTCAACGACAAGCAGACCGACGGGGGCCGACCGACCGCGTTTTGAACTCGCTAATGGTTTATCACGTTTTTTGGTGCAAGTCGGGGGGGGGGGGGCAACAGGTATTATGTTGTTCGATTTCTTAATGTCCCTGTTATGCTAAGCAAATCAACATAATAAGAGTATGTCTTTCCTTTGCACTTTAGGAATTTGACAAAATGAACATTTGTTATACATTCTGTAAATTAGGTGAAGCAATCCCAAAAAAAATAGCACATGTACTTTTGAACATCGCGCCATTGCGCCACACAGTGAAATATGCAATGTTGTCGCTTTACCTACCAGACAGTCTAGGGCCGTCTTCCTCATCAAAGTCCACTTCCGTACAAACAAAAACAGGGAGTGTCCTTCTTTCTTAGATATTCTTGGGTAAGCATAGTAGCTATAAAGAGCTTACGGTATAACTGGCGTGGCAGTTCTGGCTTCTATGAGATTTTGGCCCGAATTATGCTCCAGGGACCAGAATGTTTCCCTCCTGCGCGAAACGCGATGCCCTTGCAATGTTCGCTTTCCAAAATACATTTTCCCATGCAATTTTGATAGAACAATTTGAAATAATGCTATAGGTATGATCAACGGTGTTGAAAGGTAAAACATAGTTGATGGTATAAGTTTTGTTTGAAGTAGGCATAAAGTGTTTTATAGTAGAGTTTTTCCCGAGATAAAGCTGTCCGGGGGTGGGTGCGGGAGGGGGTGTGCCCCTCCCCCGCTCGCGCGAACCGCAATATTTTATTCGCTTTCCAAAACACATTTCCCCTATAAGTTTGATAGAAGCTACGTTAAATTTGTAGTGGTTTCACTTACAATGTGATATATATGCTTTTTAATGTTTACAACAGAGTTGTCCACGTTTTCTTATGCAAATTTCCTCAAATGTGGGCTGACATATCAACTTTAGTTGTGGATTTTATTACCTACACAATATTTTGTTGGAACCTGGTGAAAACGGGCGTTGAAAACACAGCTGAATGACATGCCACCATACTGGAGAATAAAGGTGAAAAACCACTTATTTTTTGACACACGTAAGTCTATGGCAGTTAGTTGGCGATCATATAGCAACATTGATAACACTCCACATTGAAACCACGCACCCCGGCATGGGATTTGGTTTTATTAACTCTTCTGTAAAACAAACTTTCCTCAGTTGTACAATTGCTTATTTTTAGAGCTAACACACTGAGCTACAGCTTTTCAAAAGTGATGATAAAGTGACTGACAAAAAAATAATGCAAGCCCCTTTAATTTAAAATTCCTCTCCAATTGAAATCAATTAATTATTGTAAATGGACATTCATTTTTGAAAGTGGTATTCAAGTGATTCCACGTTTACGTCTTTTTTGGTTCATTTTTTTCATGGATAGAAGGGTGTTCATAGTTTGTTCTACTTGATTAGCCCTGTTTCAACAATGGTAATTGATTGTTGTTACACCGTTTGCCCCATATACCTACATGTGTGTAACGTGTTTTTTTTTTTTTAACTATTTTCTCTACAACAAGCCGCCATTTTGTTATTTTTGCTCTGTTTTCAACGTCATTTTCCCCAGGTTCTAACAAGATACTGTATAGGTAATAAATATCTTCAAACGAATTTGATATGTCCACCCCCCCACTTTTGAGAATTTTGAAGAAAAAAAAGTGTAAACCTTTTTTGGACCCTCTGTAGGTATGATCAACGTTTGTTTAAAAAGTAAAATATATAGTTGATGGTTTTAAGTTTTGTTTAACTAAGCATATAAAGTGTTCATGGAAATTACGTATATAAAGCTGACCCTTGCGATTTCGCTTTCCAAAACACACTTTCCCATGCACATTTGATAGAAACCTTTGAAATATATGCTTATAGGTATATCCCGGTTTTAAAAAAGTAAAATATAGTTGATGGGGGGTTACATTTGTTATATGCAAAGTGTCAATGGATAGTATGGCGGTGTGTATCCGGGAGCTGCCGGGGTGAGGTGACGGGCAAGTGCGGAACGCAATGTTTCACTTTCCAAACAACATTTTTTGCATGCAAATTTGATGGTGAAATATTATTTTGTTTATTCAATGACCAACCGTTTTGCAACGCTCAAAATCAAAATGTTTTTAGTTTTTTTTACCTGATGTAATGGCCGCAATGCCAGTCATGTGCCGCGTAAGCGATGCGGGTGATGGTGCGGGCGAAACTTAGGCAGGGCCCAGGAAAATTGTGCTTTCTTGATGGGATCTCGTACATGGAAATTCATATAACACAACCAAGTTCTTCATGGATTCACCTGTGAAGAAGCTGTTAAGTAGCCATGGAAGTACCCACCTTCATGGGTACCCCATCGCCGGCCGCAAAATGTGGGGGTCATCATCCACCTAGGTAAACACGCAGTAGCCTAACCACTTAGTCACCGCATGCGGGAGTACCTGCATGAAGTACCCACATGCAAATGAGCTTTTGAGCTCTGTGTGATTATTGTAGTAATTTTATCCTTTACTTAACATTTTGGTCACAGATGTTATATGTTTTACACCAAAATGTCATATAATAGGGGTTTTTTGGTGATGCTGCCAACTCAAATAATATGTTACTTAAGCTTGAAAATGATCATAAAGTCGTAAACAACATAGAATGTTTGGCGCCTCTATGGTCCAAAGTGCTGCCTACTAGGCAGCCGGTAGGGGAGTACCTGTGAAGGTACTCCGTGGGAGTAGCTTCATGGGTACTCCGCTACTGTGGCTTACATGGGTACCGGCCAGTCACCAAGCAGGCCAACTGGAGATACACAATATGATGGGTACTGCTAAGTAAACTAGCTGCTATTCACCATTGGCTTGTGTACCTTCGCAAGTACTAGTTGTTGCACGGCTCAATAATGTATCAAGTATTGGTAACCTTGAGTAGAGCTAGAGTACACATTGAGTAGCCTAAGCTCTGGTTTACACCGTGAGTAGGAATTTGGCTGTTTACAGCGACGCAAGGGGTGTGGCAGTGGGGTGTTTCCCCCCCCACGCGAAGCGCGAAACCTTCTAATGTTCGGCTGTCCAAAACGCGGTTTCCTTTTGGTACCTTTGATCGAAACAATTTGAAAATTAAAAAACAAAACCTATTTGTTTATAATTGGTTGATCAAAGTAAAAAGTAAATTAATCGGGAGTATCGTTGATTTCTTTTTGTATAATCATGTTACAGTCATGCATGTCATGTAATAACGTGTTCGTGGAGAGTTACTATATCAAACGACACGAGGTGTGAGTGCGGGAGGCTCGAAACCTTTGCAATGTTCGCTTTCCACAACACATTTTCTCATGTAAATTTGACAATTTGAAATATGCAAGTTGTCCCCTATATATAATGCTTGGAAAGAGTTCCCCCTTTTAAAATCCTACAGGAAACAATCCAAGATAGGCCCTGCACTGGAATCGGGTCTATACTCCTTATAGATGCAACGAAAGATTTTGGGGCATCCATATATTGCGTTACATGTAGTGATTTGATAAAGATAAGACCAATAGATTTCTTACCTTGTATTTGGCTACAGAAATGCCTTGAAAGTGAAAACAAAGGCGATTTGGATTTGCTTAATTTCAATGTAAACATGGAGTGTAAAACATAGTCAATTCGAAATTTCACAATTTTTGTACCAAAGAAAATATCAGATTAGTCATTTCACAAGGGGATATTTTTGATAAAAAGCTTTACATTAGTGCAGAAATCAGAATTTTCATAATTATTTTTTCGGGACACCTGTTATGTGAAATATCTCGTTGCATCTTTAACCGCGCGTAGCGCGAAAAATTTAGAAATTTTATGGGTTACAAAAATATTTTTCCGTATAAAGTAGGCTAAGTATAATTGTCGCATTGATTTTTTTCGGCGAGTTGGGGGAGGGACTGCCTTGGATCCGCCATTGATATTACCTAATTTTTGAATACCCATACTTATTTAAGACAATCGAAACTTTCAATTCCACCTTTCGCACGATCTCCCTTCCCCGCTTTCTCTCTTTCTATCTCTCCCCTCTCTCCCCTTATCTTTCTCACTTTCCCTCCCCTCTTTTTGCTTCTCTCTCTCTCTCTCTCTCTCCCTTTCTCCTCTCTTTCTCTCGCTCTTTTTTTTTTGCTTCTCAAAAAGTGGTGAGGCGATCGCCGCCGCACCTGGCGCATAGCTTGCGCCGGCCCTGAGTTAGGTTATTTCGATTTAAAGTGATTTTAGTGGACTAAAAAAATAATCCCATAGCAACCGGCGATATAATTTGTTTTCTTCCTACGTACCTCCGTCAGAAAACTCATTTCTTTTCTTAATCTACCTCATGTATATAAATAAAAATACAAAAATACGACCAAAAAGGACAAAGGAAACTGATATTTGGTGCACAAATTGACAGGGCTGAGCAGAGTAGCCTCGTGGTTTAATGTTCCAATTCACCAATATACTTTGCAAAAATAAACTAGATAGAAACACAAGAGTTCTGATGTTTACATGACTCGTTTTGCAAAAGTCTTTCATCACCACATGACATAATGAAAACACGGCCCTGTCATTTAAAAGTCTGACGATGCTCGGAAAGTTCGTGGCTAACTATTGTTAACACAAAGAGTGTCCAATATAACATTGGCACATGGGTCACATAACCCTTACTCAGATTTTATGCAGCGGCACTAATAAAAGGAGTAAATTGTCGAAAATTAGAGAGTAAACATTTGGTATCTAAGCTAAACGGTTGAATTAATAGCCGAACTGATCCGATTTATAAGCCGCAGGGAGCTAGATGGAGGAGATTTTTGAGCAGGGGCTGGTTTTCAGGTAACATGTTGCGAACTCTCGACTCCATCGTCCATAGTTTTGGAAACCAAAAAGAGAGGTACTTCGGCATTCAAGCTGCCGATGCGCCGCCGGAGCGAGAAACTATGAAAGCCCCGAAATGACGGATCCTAGCCATGTAGCTCAAAGCCTCGCGCATAATCCGTTCCCATTCGGGTGTAGTCTAGGGTATGCTGTAGTGGGGTCTGGAATCAAGCCTTTGGGTCCGGGGGTTGAGGACGGTAGCAACGCGGGGTGGCTGGGGGAGAGACTGGTAAATCCCCGAGTCAGGGATCTCCCCTGGCGGCAAAATAAAGCTTCAAATGGAACTGGCACGTGTCTTTGAGCTTCTTTTGTTAAGTCTAGCAATAGTGACGTCTGAACTTTGACGGAATGGTCGTTTTTAGCTTTAGCAATATTAATGACCATCCGGTTCGGACGAGATTACAGTCCCTCTTCGGCGAACACCCGCTAAGGTCATCAATGCGAAGAAATCCGGCGTAACAGACAACGAATAGAACTCTGAGGTCGGCTGGAGTTTCTATTGAAGAAACATATTTTTTTGTAGTACATGGGACAGTTCTAGGTTCTTTTTGGAACGCGAGGGCTAGCGTTTACCCGACGGATGCCTTCAATGGTGGTTTTAACAAGAGCGGACTCTGAAGGTGAAGACAGACCTGCTAAAGAATACATCCATTTGATTGCGGCGATGGGGGCTAAATCGGCGGCTGATTTTGATCTTGAACTAGAATGTCGATATGTAGAGGGCTAAATGAAGTGGAGAAACTGGAAATGCTTTGACGCCGGATTTAGAAGATGCCCAGACAGTCCACCTCTTCCACATGCTGAGCTTAAGACTTGACAGTAGAGGGGGCGTTTGATGACAACAAAAGATTGGTCAAATTGTGACGGAATACGGTACGGGATGGGTCTGAATCGCGTAACTTGCGTCCAACTCTCTCCATGCAATCTGTTTGAAAAGAATAAAAATACACGGCAAGACAAATTTCAATTCGTTTGACACAAGGATCAAACAAAACGAATAACGATGTCAATCTATTACAGAAAATCTAGCAGTTTTGTCCAACGAAGACCGTAACCGAGAAAATCTAAATTCGAATACGCGTTTCCTCGTTAACTAACAAAGAAATCGCCGTTACGGCTTCACATCGATAGGCGCCAAAGACTAAGAATAATATCACAGCCCGTAAGCGACGCAAATACTATCCCGGCTACACGATATTTATGAAAATTTTAAATTCATAGCGTACACTAAATTTCAACACATTACAGTGGCAAAATAGAACTGACACAAACAAACAATAAAGGCAAGGCGCACCGCAACAGTCCGATAGCGGAAGGCTATCCGGCACAGTCTGTGTCCACGAAAAACCCCGGTGGGGGAAACGTGGGTGCGTCCCGGAATGCTAGTGCAGGGTCGCAACACTCCCTTGAGCCTTGCGGGGAATATAGAGACATGGGTACGCTCATTTTTAACAGATGCCACATAGACTAATGTAAATGAATACCGCTATCCAAAAATATATTAGACGGTAATTTATCAAAATATATTGGGTTAGGGATTAGACCGTCAGCCCAGAAGGTTTTGGGTTGACGAACGAGATACCCATATCTGAACACGGGAAAATTCAGAGAAAAATAACTTTTTGCAAATATGAAAGTTCTGCCGGGGACCCGTTTGTTGCGTGTAGCCCCGGATAGGGTTAAGTTATATGGTGGTCAATGTTTTTGGAACGCTCTAAACTAATATAATCTAGCTCAAATTATTCATTATTAATCGGAGTAAAAAAGAAAAAGGTCAATTGGGGTCACACCGTTGTGGTGTCTTCCTTTTCCAAGATATTTGGAAAATAGGCTAAAGGTCATTTGTTTATTCAAGAAAGGTCCCCGTTGCAATTCCCAGATTTGTTTGTAAAAATATTGTTATTAATGTACAAAAATACTGAATCCAAATATGAAATGCTTTTGCACTTTTTGGCATCTCCTTGTTGTTATAATGGAAGGGGACAACATTCCTGTAGGACTCTATGGGGACGGGGAGATTATACCCTTCCCTATGAAGGGAACCAACCCTCTGCAAATAAAAAGCATATTTGCATCATTATCATTAAATATGTTTTTTTTAATATTTTTAAAAGAATCTGGTATTACAATTGTTGTACCTTTCTTGAATAAACAAATGACCTTTGGGCCTATTTTCCCAAATATCTGTGGAAAGGAAGCACCACACACGTGTGACCCATTGACTTTTTTTTTACTCCTGTACCTAAGGAACTAATTTGAGCTTATTTCATTAGTTTATACAGTTCAAATTTTACCCCCCATATAAATTTACCCCTCTCCCGGGGTACACGCAACAACGGGTCTCCGGCATACGTCCATATTTTTCAAAGTTATATTGTTTCTCGAATTTTCCCGTATTCAACTATTGGTATCTCGTTCATCTACAAAACCTTCTGGCTGACGGTCTAATTGGGTGGGAAAGTGAGGTTTGAATGCTCAAACCGCAGTATTGCACAGAATGGTGATACCGTTCTCGCGATGCAAGAACGTAACAAACGGAATTTACTAACCGAGAACCTATCGTCCGATACCGAAAAGAAATATCACTTTCTTCTTACGTACCTCCGTCAGAATACTACTCATTTCTTTTCTTAATCTACCTCATGTATCATAAATAAATAACAACAATACGACCAAAAATGACAAGGAAACTGTATATTGGTGCACAATGGACAGGGCTTGAGCAGAGTAAGATCTTGGTTAGAAAGGCCAAAGAAATGCTGTCAGCGTGATCGGAATTCACGCAACTATATGGAAAGAGGTCCGAATAATAATAAACTTCAGAACTTTGAACAAAAAAAACGATACGATAATGTCCTAGATTGATTTGCACGTAGGTTGTTTTCATCATAATAAGGACTGAGTTCGTCTAAAGCTTTTTAATGCGACTTAACAGCGTGCGAAATAAGAATGCAGAGGGGGTTCAAAGACAGGCGGTCTGGAGGAGATACACGAAAAATGCGTAAATAAAAAATTAACGGCCTAGGCATGGAATCAAACTACGTATCTATAGAGATCAAAAAGAGATTACCCTTCACAAATGGACTGTGATATGAACCGAAAGTAGCTGAAAACTGCCTATGTAAGCACACCGTCGAACAAAGTGACGGGCTGCTTGTAGTACGCTGTACGTAGAAAAAGGCCATCACGGACTAGCTATCTCCGCAACCAAATGGGGCGGAAAAACGCATGACATAGTATCTGTTCGTTAAATAGCACTGTCGACAATCAGATGGACAGAGTAGAGCCGCAAATCTGGCAAGCTTACCAGCTGGAGGGTGGTCTGCGTCGACAATTTACGCTATACGGACAAAAACCTGTAGATTTAATTCGGGTTATTAAAACCCAAATAGCGAAAGGATGGTCAAGGACACAATGCTAGGACTAACAATGGATCAACTAAATAAAAGCTCAAATATTTACTGCAATATTGCATATACAATACTTCGGTACTGAACGTCCCTGTGGGCCTTAGGCCTAATAAATATGTTGTAGGCCTATGTAAAATAAATCGTAATGGCCAAACAAAAGTGCGTAAGAATATGATCCTACACAAACGGGTACAATACCCCAAGTCTGAAGCCCAAAACCATATTACGTGGTCTGGGAAAAAATCTTGCAATTAATCATCAAAGCCAAGGTCAGGAGAAGCTCGCGCAAAAAACTGAACCCGCCCAAAGATGGAGGAGAAAAGGAAGCTTTCAAAAGCCTCCAATCGTGCCACGTGTAATAATCAAGTGGGGACCGTCGGGGCACAGAAATTCCAAAGTGAGAGGATGGCCATTTGGAACGACTAGAAGAACACAGTATTTATAAATCATCAAATGTTTTAACCACCTGGACATAAAGAAACGGGGGGGGTGGCATAAACTATTAATTTTCAAAGCTCCAATTGTTGACAAAAAGCCTCTACGCACGCCTGGCACATTTGCACATAACCTGCGTTTAAAAGCAGTGTTAAGTTTCGAGTTAATGGGAGAAGCGAATCGATCGATTGTATGAGGGGCCCCATACGGACCATAACAAAAAAGAGGGAGAATCGATTGACCAATCGTCAACGCTCGAACTTACTGATTTTGTCCGCTAATAGGGTTTTCAATTCTAGGTACCTTCGGGGCATAATACGATGTCGTGAGATCTACACACAGAGAAAATGGATAAGGTCGATCTGATGCCATGTCGGTTTAATCTAAACCGCATTTGATGATAATGGGAACATTGGAATTAATCGGTTAACCCATTTAACGTTGTGATGACAAAGAAAGCTACTCTCAAATCGTAAGAATTCAAAACTGCGGAAAGTGTCGCGCCACGTGGAACTTTTGTGAACGTTCGGACTCGGACCATAAGCCGTTGCACGCGCGATTCGGGATAGCCTTCGATAAAACCCGCCAAAGCCAAAATCGCTGGCGTCTGAAAAAACCCTCATGGAAGGGACCAAGCGAAAACGGAACTAAACCGTTCAAAGAGTGAAATATTTCTCCTTGCCAAAAACGTCAATTCGGCGAGTACGGGGGTCGGCAAAGAAATATAATCGTACACGAAATTTAGATCTTAGTACTATAGAGGACCTATCTCAATCTGCAACGGGGCCTAGCGCAGGGACATGAATATATTTGACCTGCTAAAACTAGCTAAAAATTTGACGGACGGGGACCCGATTTTGCGAACTAACCGAGAGTCTCTTTACTTGCCGTAAATATTGGACAATAATTTTGTGCACTTGGTTTTGGTACAAACAAAACGAAGTAGTGGTGTGAATCGATCAGAAGGCCTAGGAATTTAATCCGCGGGGAGGGAATCCAAACGCACTTTGTTTTGCTGGGCGTGCAACAAGCCACGGCCTTGACTGGTATTCGTGACAAAAGCGAGATTACCGCCTCGGAATTCGAAGACTGGGACACAATGAGACCGTCGTCGATGTACCTGAAAGAAATAATACCCCTCGCGCACGCCAGAAATATACTAAGGGTTCGGCCATTGTTAAAAAGATAGCAAGCGCTATTAGGCCGAAAGGTAGGAACTGTAGACATAATACCTAGTAACGTTATCTTTGTGAGAACCAATAAAAACCTAAAAGAATTTCTGGTTGGGGGCAGGGGGGAAATGTCGACGTTATTGTAACCGGACTCGAGGTCTGAATGAAAATAATATTGCCCTGAATCGATAACCTGTGCAATTTGGGGGTAAACTTCATACTTAACCTTGAACTTTTTAACCAATTGATTCGGGTGCGAAAACCAATAACCAACGAATTTTCTTTTCCTCGGCTACAGTTAAAGGATTTGCAACAATATGGGGGCGAATCACCGCAATTATACAACGATTACGGATCAATTCGAAATAGCGGATTCCATCAAAAACCGGATGGCTTAAACTGATTTGTTATTTTTTAGGCGCTGAAAGGCGGTGGATGAACTCGAAAGGATTTTATCAGCAAATTCCCATGCATCAGTCACAAATTGACTTAGCTTCAAATCATTCCTTCCAAATGATAACAAGGTTTTGAATTTACCTTTCCGCCGGTTGGCAACGGTGGTGAGGAAAATCAGAATCGTGAGCGAATATCCCCAGTCTCTATTCTCTTCCTGTGGCGCTGGAAAGGCCCGTATTCCTGGGTAGTTGAGACGGACGCCTGACGGCTCGATAGACGGACCAGTTGCTCGCAGTGACCGCTGATGCCGTCACTGGGCGGGAAGCAAACTCTGATGTCGGGTCTATATGGCGCAATGGGTTGACCCCGGCGAAAATTGCGCCCAGGCAAAACGGCGAAGCAAAGCAAATGGCGTGCATACTACGGAACTTGGATTGATTCTTGGACTTCAGCTTAGTCGCCTCGGCCTTTTTTTGCAGCTGCGGCATTCTCTGCCTTTCTGAGACCTCTCTGTCCGATCGTAGGCTAATCGTCGACAACGTATTCCTTTACGTGGCCGAACCAGGGGGAACGGTCAACCCCAGCTTGATTAGCTTCTGCCGATGTTTGATAGGGCGGAAACTATCCTGCAACCTAATTCTTGGCGTAGATATATCGAACAGATTTCCAAGGATTAGGGCTGAGTCGATCAGACTCCGCACTTTCTTTGATTGTTGGATACTATGTCCCGATTGCCTTCCGCTTTTAAAAACGGGACAAGATTCGGCCGAGGATTGCTTCTTATAAGCGGCTTCAACCTGATGTTGAAGAGAATGGATGGCCGACCAAAATATCTTGTTGGAAGCAGGAACTGGTGCGTTTGTCCTCGTTCAATAAGTAAATTCGAAACGGTAACGGATGGGAATATGGAGCTGACTGACAGCGATGTGTGAGGCTTGAATGCTCAACCGAGAATGAACAGAAAAGGGTGATAACCGGTCTCGCGATGCGAGAAGCGTAACAAAGGAGGTTACGTAACGAGAACATATCGTACTATACCGAAAAGAAATATCACTTACCGTCACCTTTTAAGAATGCCTTCTGTCGTCAGTTATATCTCAATAAATGTTTTTCACCATTTTTTGTAGGAACATAATAGCAAATATATTAATAGTGTTTGCCTGTTACTGCCTGTTATTATGTTGTCATTACACTTTGATTAATATTTTTTCATACTAAACAGGAACTCATTCAAAATGCCGATGACGCTGGAGCACGAGAAATTATTGTCTTGTACGACAAAACAAGTCATCGACCAAATCCCTTAAATTTACTAGCACCTGAACTGGCACAGCAAGAGGGACCTGCATTGTATGTCTACAATGATGCCACGTTTGGAGAAGACGACTGGGAGAACATCCAGAATCCAAAGAGGAGTGCCAAGCTGAGGGATCCTTCAAAAATTGGCCGGTTTGGACTAGGCTTCAATTCTGTGTATCACCTTACAGGTTAGTGATGAGCAATTTGCATCAGGCGCTAGCACACATACATGTTATACGCACATTAGAAAGTCACTACAGGGTTCAGGACGTATGTGATATTATAGTAGGTGTGGGCAAGTATGATTTTTTTTAAACTTTTTTTTGTAAAACGAACATATTCTATGGCTATTTTGGCTCCTGAAAATGAATTAGGCAAGCTTTTTCACACAAGATAATTTTTTAGGTTGGTTCTGTGGAGTTTAAGTTTTGTACATGAAGTCTATAGGGCTTTTCTGCTACTTTTGAAAAACTAAAAACAAACATGATATTCATCCTGGATTTTGCTAGAAACTCACCAAGAGGTGCTTTATAGGTTTAGGCAAATAATTGTCAAAGAAAAAATAGCAAATTTATTCTCAATGGCAGAATATATAATTTTTTCCAAAATTCTCTTCAATTGAGGCAAGGCAATGCACAGAACAACCACAACAAGACCCCTAGTTTGTGATTGAGTGACAATTGAAGGAGTCTATTGTCGTAAGGTCAAGTCAAGTGGATTGGATCATATACAGGGTTCCCAAAAGTTAAGTTCCCCCCTAAAATTCGAAGACATTTCGTTGCATAACTTCACTTATAATTGGATGTTTCGAAAAGTTGTACCATGTTTTAAGAGAGGAACATTTGGCTCTGCGACCAAAGTCGTTGCTTTCGCCAAAAAAAACAAACTTTGGCAATCTCACATTCGTACATTCCCTTTTTTTCCAAAATGACGTTGTCAGAAAGTGGCACTTTCCAGTATTCAAAGGACTGAAGTAAAGAAATTTAGCAATTTCACAACAACAATTCATTTCATTGTAGTACGTCATCCCTGACCAGTTTTGGGCACCAAGGGGTAGGTGGAATAGTAGAAAAATTTCTTGCTCCACATGTTAGGTTACTATAGTGGGGCTCGTCGCCTGTGTGGATGTCAGAAATCAGAGTGTAGTGCAATTTTTTTATAATGGGCCAACTAAAGGGTCAAAATTGACCCAAATTTAGGTAAAAATCATAGATGGTGATTCCCAACTTTCAATTAAGGCATAGTATTTAATTTTTCCCCACTTTACTGATGATTCAATAAGATGAATTTGAATGATGGAAACTGGGGTTATTTTTGACCCCAGACAGGACCAAAAGGGGTCACATTGACCCAATTAAGTAAAAAAATCCTAGAATGGTGATTCCAACTTCATATTAATGTAAAAGTATTAATTTTTCGCCCACTAGAAGACCTGCCTAGAATTCAGAGAATTTGAATGTTGAATCTGGGGGCCCAAAAGTGGGTCAAGAAATTGGACACCAATGAGGTAAAAATCATAAATGGTGATGTATTTATTTCCATCTTAACTAGTATTTCATTTTCATCACCCACTCTATAAAAGCGAAGATTCCAGAAGAAATGGATGTTGGAATATAGGGATCAAATTGACTCCAGAAAGGGTGAACAAGGGCTTAAAATTGACCCCTATAAGGTGTAAAAGTCATAGAAAGACTTGATGTCCTTATTCCAACTTTATATAAATGCCCAGTAGTATTTTCATTTTCCCCTCAATCTATAAGCCAAGTAGCTTCAAGAAGAATTTGGAATGTTTGTGGAATCCTGATCTGGGTCAAACTTTGACACGAAAAGCAAAAAAGGTCAAAATTGCCCAAAATATGAGTCAGTAAAAGTTAAAAATGGCAAGGATATCATTCCACTTATATGCATTTTAAGCCTTCTAAAATGAAACCTCATTTCTATTAATATATTGGTAGTAGATAATAAACTAAATTTTGACATTTTGGGTAAAGATGCACCCCAATTTAATAGTTTCATCTTGATTGAATCGCCTGACTCCAATACCCATCTGTTAAATATCTTGCCCGTTTCATTTCAACCAGTTTTGATATGAGGGCTAAAACGTGATTTATGAATGAAGCCTCCTAGAATACTGTATAAATAATAAATTCTATCTAAGTTATATCTAATAATATCTAAGTTAAATATTTTAAGTCCTACGATTTCACAGAGTAAATGAGACAAATAGTACCTTTCCACAGACACCAATATTATATATATTCTGATCACTTCCTGTAAAATCTGTTGATCCCGGGGACGAGGCTATTTAAGGCCAAGTAAAAAAATAAAACAGTTGATCGGCCAGACTTTTGAAAAAAAAGTTGGTGAGGGGGCCTTTATTATTTGTTATTTTTTTTTTCAAAGATGGCCGCCATGTCTAACATGGCCACCATGATATATTTGAATATTGCGTTCGCATTGTGGAAATAGTATGTAAGAAGGTTGAAGAAATTGCTCAACAAAATGAAGGATACTCTTTCAATAGTGCTCCGATATTTTTTGTTAACTTCATTTTCCCCCTTTAACCCTTCTTTTTGGTGGTGTTGTTGCTTTTTTAAAAAAATAAGAAATAACAAAATCGGTGCGGCGTCCAAAATCGGAGCGGGCGGGGACGATCAACTGGTTTGTTTTTTTACTTGGCCTTAGAGAGTGGATCTTTAATCAATTTGACTCCAAAATTGACCCTAGAAAGGAACAAAAAGAGGTCAAAATAGACCCCAAAAGAGTGTGAATTAAAAGCTATCAATTGGGCAATTATACTATGGAAGTTAATCTTTTGAGAAGCAACTGGAATAGACAAATGTTTGAACTTTTTGTCAGCTGGCAACCACATAGATTTGCATCAAAGGTGGACAATATCATCATTATCTTTTGACTTTTGTCGAAATCTGTCTTTGCAAAACGTCTTTATCATGTATTGCTGCTCCCACTTCAAAGTAAAGCTGGTATCTCTGCTGCATAGCATATCAGAGCAGGTAAGTGATCTGGTACCTCTACTTTGACAAGGAAGACTCCACAGAATAAGGTCTGATTATAATATGGTTCATTGACTTGCAAGCAATGCCCACCGAACGGTGCTCTATCTGTACCACAATTGTGTTGGAAATCAGGAGTATTCACCATAGATTCATTTTCGGTTTTGTTCCAGGAGATATTTTCATCTTGCATGAATTGCCTGGTATACGTGCCATTTAAAAGGTCCGGCAGCTCCCCCTTCATTTCAATGTTCCTGCGCACCATACAAAAGAGGTTTTCCACACAGGACTGTAGAAGGCAAATCTTGGCTTGGAGACAACAGACTTTCATAATACTAACCATAATAGTAAACAGTTGTGATAATTTCAGGGCAAGAATAAACCAAAAAAGATCAGGATTTTAACAACATTTAAGGATAGCTTCATTCTGACAGCCAACTGTTTCTCTCTAATGTATTGTTTTTACCTAGTGTCAGGAAAAAGACTGAAATTGTGCATATTGGGTTAAATTGTTTTCAAAAGGGGACTTCCCCAAAAAAATTACAAAGGAGCAAAATTTGGTCCCCCAAATTACAAAGGGGGCAAATCTGGCAAAAGTGAGAATTTTTACCTAACAATAATGTTCGCTCGCAAAAATTATTTTTGGCCTCTTTTAGGGGTTATAGGGGCTTTTTGGATATGGGAGCGTCAGCCCCCACCGCCCCTCCCCTGCATGGCTTACAAGCCTGATATTGTGGCATATACCAATTTTAATTTGGATGTCACTTACTGATAAAGTGTAATAAAGGTTTTTTTTTAAATGTGGAAATTGATTATTGAAATTAAAATTAGTGTAATATTGAAACATTGATCCCAAATACAATTTTCCTTGTTTTTATCCATTTTAATTTTAAGTAATTTTTTAACCTTGTGGCAAGTTCAGGGGGGTAACATTCAAAGTCTTCAATCTACAGCTATGGGCATACACTATATACTATTACCATGTTTAAAATTAAGATGGAATAAATACATCACCATTTATGTTTTTACCATATTTGTGTCAATTTTTACCCCTTTGCCCCCAGATTCCAACATTCAAATTCTTCTGAATCTACCGCTTTATAGTGGGGGAATTAAATAAACATTTCACTTTTTGAAGTCAAATAAAATAATCACCATTCTATGATTTTTACCTAATTTGGCGTCAATTTTGACCCTTTTGGGCCCTTTTGGGTAAAAAAATAACCCCCAGATTCCAACATTTAAATTCTTAATTCTACAGATATATAGTGGAGAAACTGAACTGTAAATTCAAAATTAGATGGAATAGCTACAATCACCATTCTATGATTTGTTTTTCATCTATTTGGGTCAACTTTGAATCCTTTGGGCCCTTTCTGTTTAGGGTCAAAAATAACCCCAGATTCCAACATTCAAATTCGTCGTGAATCTACAGCAAGATAGTGTGGGGAAGAAGGAAGGAAAATTAAAACTATTACTTATGGATATGAAGTTCGAATCACCATTCTATGATTTTTTTACTTTATTTGGGTCAATTTTTACACCCTTTTTGGTCCTTCTGGGGTCAAAAGTATCCCATGTTCCAACATTCAAATTTTCTTGGATATGACAGCTATATAGTGGGGGAATTTATTAGAATACATTTCATATGAAAGTCGGAAATACATAAACACCATTCTATGATTTTTTCACTAATTTGGGTTCAATTTTTGACCTTTTTTGGACCATAAAAAATAATTGCACCACTTCTGATTTTTTCTAAATCCACCCAGGTGATGATCACACATATGTACCCTAACACCTGGTACCAATTGGCTTTATACTCGACCACCTACCCTACTCGAAAACTAGAGCCCTTTTCAAAGTGGCTTACGTACTATTATTGAAAACTTGTATGTCAAATGGTTCAAAACGTGCTTGTATTGTATAGTTTATTGGACATTTCCGACTGATTGACCAAAACCCCCCAGAGAAACATTACCCAAACAATCACTGGTCATTTAAAATGGGTTCTTAGTAAAACTTAGTATCAAATTCCTAAACATGTCTATATAAGCCAATCTGAATACATTTTGTTTTGTTTTACTTTTACAAAAAGACAGAAAAATAGGAGAATAATATTTTCATCCCTCAATTAATCAATTTGTTCTCGAAAAATCATTTAAATGATTTATTGAACTAAGATAATTGCAAGTTGCCACAGTTTATATGACTGATCATTTTGTTACTGGAAGGATTTTTGAAGTACATAAACTAATGTTGAATTAAGGATTGTGTTTAAAAAAGTGTGTACTCTGCATTTTAGCAGGAGTATCTTTATTGAGGCTTAAGAGTTCCCAACATAAAAAGGTAATAGTGTGATTCTCGCACCTTTTGTTTGTTTGTGGTTCACCAGAAAGGAAATCTTGAGAAGAGCTTATTGCCACACTTTCAGTTTATTTAAGTTTTTGGTGTTATGAGCAAATGTTTGTATCACACAGTGTCCTATAAGCCTATGTGATATAATTTGTCCATTTACAGACAAAAAAGCACAAAAATGTGATTTTTTTTGTTTTGTTGCAGAGACAGTCAAGCACACCTACAATGTACTACGATTACCTGTTCGGATGATACTTGATATGATGGCAAGTCATATGAGGAAAATATCCCTTTAAACAACCACCTAAAGCCTAACTTTACTCATCATGCTTTACACCTCCTCAGACAAGAAATACAGCCTTGCCTACAATAAAGGCATTAAGAGTGTAAATGTATTCACACCATGGCATGTGAGGGTGATATTCACCATCTTCTCTTCACACATGGTTAGGGTTTGCTTGCAGGATAGTTGCCATACACACCGATGACACTTTCCTAGAGGGATAGCTAAGACATCTGGGACACACACCTTTTGGGTAATCCACTTTATATAGCACTATCTCAGGGGACAAAATGGTTCAAAACCAATCAAAAAATGCATTGCAATATACCTACACTTTACTTAGAGATTAAAAAGTGCTTCAGAAGTCCTCTCCTGACCATGTCTGAAATACTAACATTTTCTGGTCTAAAAAGAGCATGAAGTCTGGAATTTTATGAGCTCTTGATAGGCTATGATGTATGTGGTCACACATCAACATGGTGCATTTTCAAAATCATAGTGCATTCATTGCTGGTTTTGAAAAATATCATTTGATTTTTTGGTTTCCCCATTTGCAATTTCTTTCATCACTTGTTTTGAAGGGTCCATATGCAAACATTGAACTTTTGCAATTTTTTCACTTTTTTTTAAACTATGACAAACATGCACAGCGGAATGGTTTATGAAATTGGAGCAGCTGAGGTGTGGGGGAGTTAGTAAAATGGTATGTCCCTCTTTTGGTGTCAAACATGGAGGCAAATGCCCCTGCCCAAGTTTTGGGTAGACGTTTCATATAGAAGTCCCATGGATGCAAATGAGGTATTACAATTGATTCCGTCATGCGCTGTATGACGTTGTGCAGTAGCGCTTGACGGAATGAATGGCAATACCTCATTTGCATCCATGGGACTTCCATATGAAACGTCTATCCCGTTTTTATGCCCATTATGATCAAATTTTGCATAGAAGAGTAATCACGAATTTTGTGGGGATATCTTTAAAGAGTTAGTCTAGCAAATAGAATAAATACCATGAAATGAACATATACTATCATCACTTTCAATTCAATGTTCAGAATGCACTTGTTTCTTAGTTGTTTCTGATTTTGCAAATCAAATTAAATAATGTCCCCTTTTGTTGTATTATAAGTGTTGTAAAATCAAATCGTTCCTTTCATCTAGTGTGATAACGTATTGTGTTTTCCTTTAGTTGCAAAATTTCTGGAATAAAGATGAAGTGATCGATGTGTACAAATACTCATAACATACAATCTGTTTTAGTGAAACAATGTAGTAATGTTTTCTTTTCAAAATCACCTTAAAATAAATCTGCAGGCAATTTCAAACCTTGGTGTGTGCATGTCTGTGTTGCATGTATGTGTGCATGTCTGGGTGCAGGTCTGTGCGCATGTGTGCATGCATGTGTTTCATATCTTTTTTGATGCCCTCTGGAAATATGTTTTTCCTTTCTTAGGTGTCTCCACATACAAGTAAAATCCCCCCAAAATTAGGATAATGACACCCAGAAAATTTCCTCCCTGTCCCATAAGTTAAAACATGCAAATACCCTCTTGTGTAAATCACACGTTTTGGACACCGCCACACAGATAACAAAAAAATGCCCTCTAAAAAATTCAGTCTTCTTTTATACCAATCATCCACATATGAGAATGTGAATAAAACCTGGGCAAGATGAGCAATGGCTCCACGCATCCTGAATTGATCTCAAACCAACAGACGAGTGACTGGAATGGTTTTAAAAAACCAATGGGAACTCACCAAGAGTACATAAAAGTGATAAAATTCCACAGGCTCTCGCCCCTATGTTAAATCCAGGTTGACGAGGTGAGTGAGACAAACACTACAAATGTGCCTAGCTCACATAAGTGGACATATTGCAAGTTAATTTTCCTATTTCAGTTTTTATAGAGGGTAGGTATTTTGTGATGACGGCTGTTTCAAGCGACATATTCATTTGTATGTACATCAGGTGAAAGCTTTTTTTGTGTATAACAAATCATTCCAAATGCAGTGATAGCCGAATGTCCTCATTTAAAAGTTCACTACTTGCATTATATTTAGGGGCAGCGATTGAAGTTGTATAACTTTTAAAGGAGGTTGCATTTTGTCGTAGTAAGAAAAGCCCAAAAAAAATCCACCATTATTACTGATCAAAAAGTGTAGTAAGGCGACTAACAAGTACTAGTCGCACAAGTTAGTCTGGTGTAACTAGTCACCCAGGAAAACCATTTGCGACAGTTTTTGTTTATGTGCATGAGAAATCAATTAGTAGGGTAATAAATAAGATCTATTCTCAAAGTTTGGAGAAGAAGAAGGTTTGAAGATGTTTCTATGGTTTTGAAGGTGCTCACCAGGGGGTAGCCCTAGACCCCAATAAGGTGTCCACTGACTATTTAAAACATAGGAAGTAAATTTCAGGGGGTGTTTTTTTCCAAGATGTTGAAATTGTGTTGGTCCAGGAGCCAAAAACAAAACACATGTTAGAACGTACCCCTGGGGGGCTCGAATCAGATTTTTGGTCCAATCTCTGTGAAATGTGGGGACTTTGTAAAATAATAAGGGGGTAAAAGGATTCTCATTATTAACCCTACTAAATGGCTCTAGGTAAGGAATCATAGGGTGTGGTCCACCGAGACAGATGCATCTAATCACATTAAATGCATAATTTATAAATGATCTTCATTAAATACATACCTGGTTTTCCAATTCAAAGCATGAAGGGGCACAGACGCAAGAATGAAATTAAAACAAACGAAGAAAAGGATCAGTTAGAAACAAATCAAATCTTCTGCTCTCTTTCTCTCTTTTTAATCTGACAATAATAACAGCTGCATTGAGTATAAGCTGTGCAGTCAAAAATTTAAAACAAAAGTTATGATCGTTAGGTGAAAATACGCCATGACCGGGGTGGGGGGGGGGGGAGGGCATTTATGACCAGGAGAAGATAACAATTATGTTTGCATCTATATTTGGAACTTATGCAATGACTCTTAACCCAACAGTCTTTTGGTTTCTAGCCTATCTCTGAGGGAAGGGAAGGGGTTAAAGAGTAGAAGCTAAAGATGATTGGACATCCGTGGCGGGATTCGAACCCGGGGCCTCCGGCGCACCATTCGAGTAAGGATGGCAAGCCACGAGGGAGTTGCTGGCCCGGCCAGCGATTTCATGCCCATATGAATGTTGGTACAATTATGTCATCACATCTCTTTGGACTTAGTGCATTTTCTAGACTCAGCTCATTGAGTTTTAGTGAGTTTTGGTCATGATAGGGTTTTAAATTACATTTATGTAAAACAAAAAAACCTAAAAAACAAACACACAATTGGGAAACACAATTGTAAAATTGCCTGAAACATTTTCTAACTTTTTTCCATGTTTTGATATCATACAAAAACCAGCTCTTTTGGACATATTTTCCTGTACCAAAAACAACAAAAAAGCAAGAAAGGAGCACTGCACAATACAGCCTTCATTTATTGCATAAACAAGGTCTTTTCATGGAAAGAAGGAAGAAGACTACTTTGAAGGTGCTCATAGATGAAGACGTTTTGAAAAACAAAACCCTCTCGGCTACATTTGAAGACCGCTGTCACAAGCAATTTTGTGCATCTGTGCCATACGGTGCCCAACACCAGTGACAACACAGAAATACATGCATATAGTGTCCCATAGCAAAATTCAACAAGATTACAATTGAATAAATTTACTTTAATATGTTTTACAAGTTTTGTTTCTTTTTTTTTTTTGATAGCTGGTTCATAATTGTTCAGTTATGTGACTGTGCATTTTGCAATTACAAACAATCTTAGGAAAACATGTCTGCAAAAGTCTATTCTGGGCTAAGTAAACAAAGCTAAATGTATCTACAGTGTTGTCAGACCCACTATTTATTAGTCCAATTTGGTTTAAAATTTCATTTGCTGGGGACTACCACTGGGAAACACTTTGCCACTGCAGCTTTCCATCTTTTAAGGCTATTTAATTTCAAACATAAATCTGATGCTATTGTTCAGTACACAAGAAAGCGTATATGTACAAGTACGTACATAGGTCATAAAGCTAGTTTCCCACAATGCAATTCAACTTTTTAAAGAAATACATAAGGTTTAACATTTCACCCCGGGACAGTTTATTTTTACAGTTCTGAAGCTGCAATCTTCACTACATAGAGTTTTAAAGCTTATCAACAAAATGTATGTGCGGATTTTTGATATCTTTTTTCAAATAAAAGATATTAAGAAAATTGATATGACATCATCAGTGATATTTTTTTCAATAAACTTTGACACATGAAATCAAAATGTTGACACATAGAATTTGTTTATAATGTTGTTTGGCATTAGTTCCGAAATTAGTATCCTTTGTCTCAAAACTGAGAATCCCGAGAGGATTTTATAAAATTCTTTTGTATTTCTTTATAATTTGGTGATGTATGTACGTAGTTGTACATATACGTACAAGTATGCTATCGTCTGCACTGTTGATTTATAGCACTCCTAGAATCACCAAAATAGGAAATAAATATTTTTTTTTTCATTTCTGGACTAAATCATATCAAGTTGGATGACTTTTCAGATTACTTTCTAGCCACATACCTGCTATTCCACATAAAAATTCAACCCCAACACTGCCAGAGTGTGGTAGTTTCACAAAGAACTAATGTTCATATTAATGGAGCTTTCACTCCACCATTAAAGCAACACATGTAAAATTCCTTGAATTTGCTCCAAAGTGATAGACTTAACCCAAGGAAGAAAACAGTTTTACATGTAAAAATACCATATCATAGTACACAGAAATCATACTACGATGTCAAAGACATCCCTTGATTTAAGGTAGAGACCAAAGTTTTCCGTTTTACAAATATTTAATTCTGTGTTTGTTTCCATTTTCTAAAAGCAGCATTCAAATTTGGTCCATTCCAGGAACATTTATTAGTTTCTTATCATAAACCTTACCTAGAAATGCTGTTATTAAATGTTTAATAGCCAATGTGGCATTTTGTTTCTTTTTTCTGTAAAATGGAAAACTTTGGTCTCTAATTTAAGCCTTTAGGAAAAAAAAATTGTTTGATTGTCCATAGATGACTTTTTAAAGTTGGGACGGTCGGTAAACTTTTTTTTTAAATGTCAATAGCAAACTATAATGAAACATGTTTGTTTGTATTAATAAGTTAATCAAACACTAAAAATCAAGTTGATTCTTACTCAAAAATGCATCTTTTGTACATTTAGAAACCCAAACTAAAGTTTTAACGAAACTTTTTAAAAAACCTCTTTTTACATTTCAGAAAGTTAAAATTGAAAAAAAAAAATTCTTAGGATCTTTTCAAAATTAGGGTCGGTATTCTTTTGCACAGTAAAAGGAAAAAAAAAACTTTTTCCTGATTTCCAAAATTAGGGTCGGTTCAGATGAGGACAATCAAACAATTTTTTTTTTGCCTTATTGTAGACATACTGTATTTTTTTAATAAGATATGCGTTAAAATTCACGTACTACATGAACCATATGAACTTGACCTCATTGATCAAACAACATGCAGGCAAAGGGAATTGACTCTGATAATTATTTTCTTGTGGTTTTACACTGAACTGAGGTATATTGGATAAACTCACCCTATAGTGGGTTTATTACAAAATCATTCCGTTTATACATAAAGGCACTGACTTGGACTTAAAGGGGCATTTCATGATCCACAACCTCGTCCCCGACTATCATCTGAACCGTTAGCCTTAGTAATCCATATGTACCTAATCTTACATGCAAATTCAGTCGTATCTGTAAGAAATTCGCAATTTTTGTCCATAAACTGACAGAAATGACAACACAGTGGCCTATGGGACCGTGGGAAACAAGAAATTGCGCATAACACAAAACCGCAAGAACGGGATCCACTCAAATTTTGTGAATAAGCTTTTCTCAAGGATATCTAGTAAACAATGAATAAAAAAGGTGGTGCTGGAATCACAAAATGCACCTTTAAATATTTAAGGTGCGATATATATAAATCCATTACAACCATGCAAAAATGATAATTTTTGATAAGAATAATTGTCAGAGTGCACTTTTTCAAAATGTGCCCGAGTCTCTTTAAACATTACATTGTGTGTAAACGAACTGAATTTCAACTATGATCTACTGCAGTTAGTAACATATGGATGTTGAGCATAGTATCAAACTTAACCACCTACTCAAGATTGCGATTCTGGGAACCAAATTGAATTTTATAACCTGTTAGTTATCATGACTTTAGCTTTCAAAGAAAGACAGAAAGAAATCTAAGAACTCAACTCCATGCAAGGCAAATTTTATACAAAAAACTATAGGTAATATATACTCTGCCTTAGTAACTCCACTTGCATAGGAGTATCCACTTAAAAAAAAACATTTTTTCAACATCAGAAGCAAAGATGCAAAAATAGGTCAAATTTGAGCGTGACCAAATCTGGTTAGAGTTGATTGATTTGCATTTGCAACACAATACCGACTTAGTAAATAACGGGTTCCTGTGCCGACTGAAATAGCACTGCAACAAAAGTCATTCTTCATTTGGCCGCACTGAAAGAGAAGATAGATGAACATGATGATGAGAGCCAAAAAAGAAAAAATAAACCAAGCGAAACGGCCATGCAAGATTTACTTTGATAATGGAAATGACATGCAAAATTAAAATTGATGTTTCTGTTTTGTTTTCAATAAGACTGAAGTGGAGAAGTTTCACAGAACGCCACTTTTGTTGGAAATGGCCAAGAATTAGTTTCACATCATTTAACTTCCCTGAATTCCACACAATATATAGATTGCCAGGTGAAATGATAACCAAATATTGCTATCTCATGAAGACAGCAACTCCACCTTAAAGGGATGTATATGAGCAGCGATTGGCTTAATCCAAAACATTATAAAAAAAATCATCAAAGTCATATTTTTGTATTTTGGTACTGGCATGGGATATGCGAACATAACCTGCAAGTGGTTGGTTGAAATCCGCCCCATATAAGACAAGGCAGAGTACTTGGTATCCTGATCGGTAATTTCTATACGTTTGTATCAAAATTCGACTTGAGAATTTAATAATAAAACCTTTACCCGGTGAATATCCCAGATTTTAAGCGTGATATTGGGCACTATGATCAATACAGTCTGACCTCAAAGACAAACATGTTGACGTGTTATTCTGTACGGTTTTGTAAACCACAATCAGCTGTTAGAGTTAGATTGAGACGCCATCGCTGTATGCTTATTTGCGGGAGACTGCGGTTTTTATGCAAAATGTCCTCAAATACTTCATTTTTTTCACTATTGGGTGCCTTAGTTCTACATTAAAGCAGTTATAATCAGATAAGTGTGTACAATTCCATATAGTTTAAAAAATGTAGTTCCACAGTTTTCGATTCGCTCGACACATCGCTGCTAATCCCTTTAGCACTACCACTTGAAATGATAAACAAAAATCGAAATCTCGAGAGCAACACATCAAGAGAAGGTAACCAAACATAGCTAATGCTATCTTCTGAAGAATTGCCACATGAAAAAGAAAACCAAACATGCTCTGTCCTGAAGGTAATTAATATCATTATAAAAATAGTCTAAGATTGCCATCTTGAGACAGCAATACTACATGATAAATAAGATAACTGACCATGCTATCGCCTGACGATAAGCAATACATGACAACGGTAACCAAGATTGCTTTCTATTGAAGTCAGCAATACCATGTGATATAAAGATAAGATAACCAAACATGCTATCTTCTGATGATTAAATATACATGATAAAGACAGCCATGATTGCTTTCTTCTGAAGATAGCATATTTATTTATCTTCATCATCTGATATTGCTATCTCCTGATGATAAATAACACATGATAAGTCTCGTGCCGAGCAAGCTCGTGCGCGGAGTGCCCATCTCTCTTTCCTTGGCGTTTGGGCCAGACTCCTCCGTATTATGTTTGCTGTGGGGGGTTCGCCACTCCTCCCGCACAGCGAGTCTGTTACTTTCCCAGCATTGAATAATGCTGGTACCCATTTATACACCTGGGTGGAGAGGAGTAATTAAGGTAAAGTGCCTTACTCAAGGGCACAACACGTTGGCCGCAGTGGGACTCGAACCCACGACCTTTGGATTGAGGGACGAGCGCTCAATCCACTGGACCACACGTGCACCTTCAACACCGAAAACATGGATAAAGATAGCAAGAATACTTCTTCTGAAGATAGAAAATTCACTCTGATAAAGAAAACCAAACATGCTATCTCCTGATGTTAAACAATAACACACGATACAGATAGCCAACATTTCTACAAAAACATGCTATCATCTGATTAACAATAATACATAGGCGGTCCCTGGGTTTGACGATCACCAGGCTTGCACGATCACCAGGCTTGAATGACCCCTGATGACCTTGTCGTGACCTTTAATATTTTCGGCATCAACAATCGACCCCACCCTCCAAGTTTCTTGTCCATACACCAACATTTTACCCCATTTGACCTCCTTTGACCTTGAATGACCCCTGATGACCTTTGATCCACTAACCAATACAAACTTGGTCTTTGGAAGGTCAAGGGGCACCCACCCACCAAGTTTCAGGAATGTGCAACCCACAGTCTCCGAGAAAATTGACGCGGTCAGACACATACACACAGACAGACAGACCACCGGTATTAATATATAGTGTCTATAGTGTCTTCCTGCCTTAGGGCAAGCGACACAACAACCAAACATGGCATCTCTGATGATAACACATCACCTGAAAAAGGATAACCAATATTGCTATCTTCTGAAGATAGCAATATTCATTTGTTTTCTTATCTTGGTATCTCCTATAAGCAGAAAATGCTGCTCATCATATGACAAAGAAAAATAAAGCATGCTGTCTAGTGAAGATAGCAGCTCTACACAAAAAAAGATGACATTGCTGCTAGCCTTTTTCCACACTTGTACTGCGATTGTGGTCCCCAACAGAGCACCTTTTCCCAATACTTTATTAAAGAAAATAATGGAAGCATAGTGAAAATAAATATAGGACAAAAAGAGAAAATAGTGTTAACTTTCGGATGTATCAATTCAATAAGCAAATGTGACAAAATCTTAACAAATGGCTTCCACATTAAAATTGCTACTGAAAAAAGCATACAAAAACAATTGTTACAATGTCCCAAGATTAGTTCCATTTCACTGGGTCAGATTAAATTTAAAACCATGTAGTCAATTCAGGTTTCTTTGTGGGAAACTCCCCCAATAGTACCCCTTTCTTGATATACATTTTGTGTCATTCAAACAAACATGCATTCCAACCAAGACATTAACACAATTCTGTCTGGAAATCATTCATATTGTAAAATACCTTAAAGGCGACCATTACTGAAAAATCATATTTACACACTGACTACCCTGAAGTATGGAGTAAGAACTTGGGCATTACATTGTACTGACTTTAATCACTCGCATAAGTCGATGCACAAGCGTGGTGCAACTAAAGGCGGCTGTGTATACACATGGGTAGTCACTTCATACTTCAGACAAGACCAAGTGCTGAGCCAGTGAATTGTATATCCATTTCAGTCACATCTATAAACTTTTTTGCCAAAATTGTTTTAATACAGTTGTGAACATTTTCTTGGAATAGGAAGTCATCATTTTCTGCACAGTATTTCTAGCTGATCTTCTATAACTGGACATAATATCATCCCCAGTGCACCTGAAAAGATCCTGGGTGGATTTCAGTAGTATGCGAATATGGTGTGTGGGCTATGCAAAACATTTAATACTGGTTATGCTTCAAAACAATTAGCATGCGAATTGAACATTTTCCACTATTCAAATACCTAGTCAACAGCATCAAAATCAAGATAACTGAATGAACTCTACTCATTGATGGTCACTGAGAAGAGATGTTTATTAGAAGCAATGTAATGTTGAAGTCCCAAAATTTATCTCCAAAGCCTAAAACAATAGTTCTTAATACTGTTCAGGGCCCTGGTTTAGGGGCGGATCCCCCTAAATCAGCCCCTGCTGTTTTCACCGTTTTTACTTTTGTTTTTTGTAAGAAAAATGTTGAAATAGAAATGAAATTGACCAACGTTCAACACTACAAATGTCTTCAATATGTTGATGTTTTATCTAATAGTACAGAGATCACTGCAATCACTGATAAAAGAACTGTATTCATATGTAAGGATGACCCTCTGGAACTCAATAAAATTCAAGGTTTGTATTGACAGATAAACGCCAAGGTAGGTCAGTCCTTTAAGGGTAATTGACCCCATCAATAGAAAACAGTAGCTGAATCAGCAAGGGATGGATGGCTTCCGATTCACTTATCGTTGGGCTAAGTGGCACCAAAAATAGCAAATATGAAGGTTTCCTCAAGACAATTTATTCTCCTTTGTTTTTTATCGCCCCGTCTGTGTTTGTTGCTCTACTGAAGAAAAAGAAAACAGTGAAAAATTATTTTATTCCACCGGTCTTATTTTTTTTTTCCTCTCTCTCTCTAAATGTATTTTTCTAATTGAGGTTTGTGATAGATGTGGATGGATAATTTACAATAGGAAAATTTGAGGCCCACCCATATATCCAAAGGATTCAATTATTGGCCAAGCATGATTTTATACAAGGGTTTTTTTTATAACTGATCACAAATAACCGATGACCAAACAGGTTGGTTTTCTCTAAGGGGATAAGCATTTTTATGTCCGTAACTGTTATTCATTGTGTAACAGAAATGGTTGTTATTTTTCAATGGCCACCTCACCCTAAGCAGGCAAAGCAACAATAGTCATGTCCATGCAGGGCCAATCCTATGGGGGATCACCACAATATTCAAATCACAGGATTGATGAAAACTGATTTGAATGTGATTCATTCAGGGGATTTTCCTGAGAGTGATCTTAGAAGTCCCCCTCCCCTGCTGATTCCCCCTAATAACATTGGTGATTATGAATCCCCTGATGTTCCCCTAAGTGACCTTAGCGTGCTGGCACCATCTGGGACAAAATATACATACAATAATATTGAATCCTGACCTTCACTGGACATGGGAATTTCAGAAATTATTAGCATCCGGACACAATTTGCAGTTAAGGCCCAACACTCCAAACTTTAGAATCCTAAGGATTGGTGCCCGTCGAATGCAGCCAAGAGATTTGCTGAGAAACATTTCCATATAGAATTTGCAGGTGTGTATCCAGAAGGTAACTTCATAATTGTCATATGGCTGGACACATTTACTATTACTAACTTGAGCCATCGAGTACTTTCAAATCAAGAGTAGAATAGATGATCTATAAAATTACACAGCAATTACCTACCAGGTGATTCCTTTCTTATTGCAATCTGAAATTCACAATTTCTCATAAAAACCTTTGTTTTTGAAGTTTGCATTTTTTTCCTGGCAATGGTTGACCAATTAAATATCCCTGCAACGATTTACTGCGTATTGGCAGACTACTCAGCATCATACCAAAATACATTTAATCCTTACAACAAAACGTGGCTTACCTTTAAATCAATATCCCCAACAGCATTAAAAAAGGACTCTTTTTACATTGACCTTAAGATACAGGAATTCTCATATGAGGGACAAACACAAAAGATGAGGCCTACACTATAATCACCTTGTGACGTGCACTGTGATGACCTTTTCCGACTCATAAGCAGCATCGCAATCGTATACCATAGATCTCCTTGCGCCAACATGACCCATAGGTATTAACACCTAAATGGATATGATAACATTGTATTATATTCCCAATTGTGTAGATGTCAACCACGTCAAGAAGGGGAGTGATAAATGCAGGACAAGATTCACTACAACAATCCATTGAACCCTGCCTAGTTAATCAGGTTTAATGTAAATGAAGCCGTATGCAGGGAAATTGATTTTTTTGCGCACTGGAGTACATGTGGGAAGGCCTCGCCTGGACTATGCACCTCATTAAGCCATTAGAAAAATGCATAACGTTGTCCAGGTAGCGTTACGTATGTCAGGTTTAAAAATAGATACAGTCAAGAGAGGAGATCTATAGTTTGTATTTCTCTTTACTTCTGAATATGATTCTGTCAGGTTATCTGGCAAATAGAAGATGTCAATATGAACGCAGAAATTTTAACTACATATTCTGAATGCTTTTCATCTGTTTCATCTTGGCCTAATTACATTATACTCTTTGCACCTACTCTGTACCAGTGTTTTATCGTTAATGAAAAAGCACATGACCCAATAGGTGTATAATGTAATTGTCTTTTTGGCTTGAAAATGAATTAACTTTCCAAAGTAGGCATGTACATAGAAATAACAAGTATGTTATTACTCATGATTGAGCTTGCTTTTGTTGGACTGCTATGAACCATTTTTCCAGTGTTATGCAATTTTTCTATGTATATCGGAGTGAACATGCTTGAAAATTGAGATGCAAATTTTGGTCCAAATTTAAAACACACAAATTTGCCTGTTTTTTCATCTTATTTTGACACGTTAAGCGATTTGGAACATTTTAACTTCAGATTGATGACTGGACTAATGTTCCAGACAATTGTTAGAAAATGTTGGCTTCTGAATGTTAGAAAATTTAAATTTTTAAAATTTGAGAATTTTGAAAATTAAACCCATTGCTATACCAAAATGGCATGAAAAAGGCCAATGATTATCCCAGAAGGCTGAAAATGAGTGTTTGTTTGGCAGCTGTTCCCGATTTGGTCATTTGTGTTAAGTACCACCCCTCCTGAAAAGACCAAGTCTGGTTTATAAACACTAAGGTTAAGCTTCTTTAAATTTCCCTAAACTTTGGTTAGCCACAATAGCATTCACACTGTAATCCGAAATTAATTTTTCGAGGGGGAAGTAAACCATCTCCGCTGATAGTATTACCTGTGGGGTCTATATCGTAACAATTTACGCAATAAGACAAATATTCCCAAAGCAATTAAACCATACAGTATTTTTATATATATATGCCAGGGGACTTTATAAAGCTAGGTTAATATTTGTAGCTGTCTGCTTCTTGTGTTTCAAAGGGAATAAGATCCTGAGCTATTAGTGGGCGAAAATAATGTTGTTTTGTGCTTGTTGGTGGCACCAAAACATCGCAGGGGTCATGAGTTAAGTACCTGAACTTTTGCTTGAGCAGTTCCAGCATTTTAATGCCATTTGCTCTCCAGTTTGTTCAATTTGCTTACAAATTGTCATTATTGTGGCCCAAAACATTTCTAGACCAGACATTCAAAAATAGATGGCTATTGAGTAATGGGTCAAACTGCAAACATTCCCAATTGGCAGAATTTGGCATGATTATGACACAATACCAATTTAATAAATTTTATGGGAGATCTTCAAAATGGTTCCTATGAGGTCCATGCCATAATTTGGACAGCAATTTATTTTTTGTGGATTTTATCTACTGTAGTAGGAATACTAATAGTAGTAAAACCAAAGTTTTAAATCTGGTTTTGTCCCCGCTAACAAGGGTGGCTGGATTGACCTCATATTCACAGCAATACTGCTGTGTGAAAATTTATTGGAGCAAAATTTCCCAAATTCTAGTTTTAGCTGTGAAATTTAACTACTTAATTCTCCAGGTAGAGACAAGGATGTATATTATTTATTAATCTCTCCCTGGAGATGATGACCAGTGCACGATAGTGTTGAGAAAAAAAAAACCATGTGCGTTCGGCCGGATTTGAACCGGCGACCTTCGTATTGCATGCACGACGCTCTTACCAACTAAGTTAATCGAAGTACAACTTCGCTAGGAAAGCGAAGGACACCTTTCGAACCTAACACCTTTATCCTCCTCTATCAACCCTGCCTTGATAGCTTAGTTGGTAAGAGCATCGTGCATGTAATATGAAGGTCGCCGGTTCGAACGAACCGGCCAAGCGCACATGGGTTTCTTTTCAAAACTATCTTACGCTGGCAAAGATTAATAAATAATATACATCTAGTTTTAGCTGTCAAAGGAAAACAATTACTAATCTCTTTCAAAAGGAGGCAAGTAGGCAATTTCTAAACATATAACAGGCACTTCAAACACTTACTTTTATTACCCAAATAACAGCCCTAGTCTTTATGCAACCCTTAACCCTCACATCTCATCTAAACTTCACTGCAAGGCAGGATGACAAAAAGGAGACCGTCTAAGTCGCCTTGGGAAAGCTTAAGGAGCGGAGAACTAGCTTTAACGGCCACCGTACCATAATATGTGATGACGTGTTGAACCGAGTGGAATGATGATTACACCTGTGTTCTCTGTGTAATGGATGGTGCGATGCACCAACATCAGGTGTGCATATTTGAATCATTGGCGTTTAACTGGGCCATCATTTAAGTGGGCCAAATATTGCCCAGCTGAATTCTGCGGGCATAACGTGATGACAGCTCCTAGGATACCATGTTGAAGTTTAGGCCAAGTAGCGTGGGTAACCACATATAAGAAATAGTGTTGTTTTTTAATACTTTTAGGTCAAAAAGTAGGCAATCCACATAAAATAAGTGGGGTTTTTTTTACATTTTGCAGAGATGTAACAGTGGAGTAGTCCCATTTCCTGAAAATCCAAATTTTGAACCAACGGGAAGGCCAAATTTTAGTGTAGCATCCAATGAAGCTCCGGGGAACGCATTTTCTTACGTGAATTTAGGGTACAAGACCCCTTCTCTTAAATAAATTGGTACTTAAAACTTGGGTTTTTGATGCAGTTTTACCTTTACCAATAACAATTTGATCTCAGAAATTGACAAAAAAATTAAAATCAAATTTATTTTTTTTTTACATTTCCGGATTTTTTTTATTTATGGCCAAAAATCTGGAAATTTCTGGAAAAGTTACATCTCTGATTTTGGGGTACAAAAGCAGGAGATTCAGCCTAAATAGATGTGTGGTTGTGAATTATCTGACCTATATTTTCTGTGATATTTAGTGATTTCATATAGGTTAGACACTCAATAGATTCCCTATCTTTATTTGGCTGCAGAAATAACTTAAAATGAAAACAAAAGATGATTTGTATATGCTTATATTAAAATAGAAAATATAGATTGAATTTTGTATTTGCTCCTATACGAAGTTAGAAATTTCACAAATTTTTTGCATCAAAGAAACAGTTCTCAGCTTAATCCTTTCAGATGGGGACATTTTTGATAGGAAGCTTTAGATCAATGCAGAAATCAGAATTTTCAAATTTTTCCGGAATTTATTTGAAATCTCTTGTTGCACCTTTAATGTTATAGAGTGTCATTTTCTGATTGAAAGAAAAAATATGTAAACAAAAATATGTTAAATATACTGCAACTTAAATTAATCCTTGTCATTCAGAGTTTTAATATACTCTTGTTTTAAAAAAATCATCCACTGATGCATCTAGTATAGGTCTGTAGATATCAAATGTATTTATTTCAGAAGCATGTGTTTACTTCAGAAGCATATTTTTCCACGTCTTAAAGGGGGATGACCTGATTTAAGTCTATAAATTTTTCATCTTGATAGAATGGCCTTCATCCCATAACCCCATCTGTAAAGTTTTGCACTGATATTTC